>JAPFRF010000014.1:19974779-20134779 GCA_029282475.1 Phrynocephalus forsythii | reverse complement strand
CAAAATCTAAGAAACTCTTCAATTGCAGGATGCTATCGAATAGCAAAGTAGCAATGAAAGTGGTGCCCGGCAGTTAAAACCAGATTGGTGTTGATACATTCCTAGTCTCAATTCGGTCATGTGAAGGTGGTGTGGTGGTAAGAATTTTCTCCACTTAAAGCTCTTTGGAGCGTTCAGAGAGTTGGATGCCTAGAAGTGGAGCCAAGGATTCAGTACCTCTCTGTGCCTGCTGGGAGAAAAGCCAGCCAATGGGACCTTAAGCAGGACCCACAGTCACAGAAGAAGGAACTGGTAAACTGAGTTTACCAAGAAACTAAACCCTTAGAACAGTTTCTGTGGGTCAGAATTGACTTGCTTGGACACAATGATTGTAAAGGCATTTTCTCCTTTTATAAACTTTTTGTCCTTTTTATAAACTCATTTTTTTTAAAAGTGAGTTTGCTATTAAGATATAAGAAGAGCCCACCCTGCTTTTCAAATATGCAATTTCTGCAGATCATAATGCACAGTTTAATGATTGGCCAATTATACGGGCAGATGCATTAATGGCTTGGGCTTTGACAATATAAAACTGGTGGGGATAAAACCATAACTTTTAAAGAGCAAGCCCTCCAAAATCTCTTCCTGTCTGAAACTGGAAGCTCATATGAGAAAGCCTTAATCTCCAATCCAAGTTTCCCTATATTGGTTTACAGCTATATTGCACCCAGTTAGAGTGATTTCTCTACTTTCCTAATATGAAACTTGATGCTTGGGAAATCTGATAAGTGAGTTTCATTTCCCTGGAAATTTATTGCTTCTATTTCCAAGTGCAAGGAAATAAAACAAGTAAAAACAATAAGCACCCTGTTAGAATGGTATTAATGAGGGGTCAGTCTTTTCTCATGTAAGCTGGGAATGGAGGCCAAAGTCGTGGTGGTGGTGCGGCATTTCTGGGCATTTTAATGAATGATATCACTCCAGGCTTTTAAAGAACTGGTTCTTTTAACTAAGCAGTGTTTAAAGCCAAAGAGAAAGCAATAAAATGTGAAAAAGATATGGGGTAAAGAGAGTCATTTCTACACTGTAGTCAGATGTTGCACACCTCTACTTCTCATTGGAGGCAAGAAAATGTGTCACTTCATTCTGACTTTAAGCTGGTTAATCTCCTAATTTTTCCCACGTTATTTTGCTCAAATTTCCTGAATTTGCACACAAAACCTCTTTTCTTCTTCAGATTGCAGTGAGATATTTAGCCCTTTCAGAGTGATAACAATAACATGGCCATTCAGTATGCCCACCATTGAGAATGGGAGCAGGTGAAGATTTACATTCTCCCCCAACAGTGTTGATTTAGCTGAACAAGTCCACCAATTCCACCTTCTTCTGTATTTAGCTGTTTTTAAAACCAAGTTCTTTCTATTTCAAGTTGAAACAAACTTGCAAATTCCTATCAAAAGAAAAACCTCCTCAAAATTTTATTCCTTAAGCTGAACAAATGAGGATGTCACAAACAACCATTCATAGTCGACATAAGAGGAAAAGGTGTGAACAGTGGACATCTCAGTTGGAGGCAGTTGAGGAACATTTATATTTGCACATTCTGAGATGAACTGGTTGATTTGAGTCCACAATTCTCAGAAATTCCTTTGTCCTCTCTGAATAAGAACACTGCTTGTCTTACTCTCACACTAGAGGCAGGACATCTTGAGGGGTTTGAAAAACCCATCTCTGGGGTGTCAAATCTGGTTGAAATGGCCTGAATTGACTTGAACAAGAAATTTATAGCAAGTTTTCTTCCCTTTTCTGGCTTTGACTACCCATACCCCATCTGACCTATAGAAGTCAACCAAACTGGCAGCTAAATCTCGTCCAACACTGGTGGAGACCATTGACGTCTCACATGAAGTCAACAAACCAGTTTAGGGAGTTGGACATAAGCAACACAGAGCACTTACAAAGGATAAGAAAGCTATGGGGCTGCCCACACTGCATCTCCAAACTACATATTAATTGCTGTCATTCCTCACCAAAGCTGCCTGCCTTGTCTCTCCTTCCTTTCAAAACAGTCAGAACATTCACAACCTCATCATTAAATTGGGTTTCAGAGTACAGTCAAATGCCATTTTCCTTCCCTGACTTGCCACTGCTTATATTACAATATAAAATTAATCTCAAGGGACCAGCCAGCACTTAAAATTATTACCACTGTTTAGCTTACTAATGCGATTTCCTCTCCCTGACCTTTCCATTTGATCCTTCGACAAACCAAATCAACAAACATACATGCGGGGAGATGGAAGCTTTCAAGAGACTTGGGTTGAGTTAGCTGAAAACTTTTCACGTCCCCCATCCTTGGCCTCTGAGGCCCGACCAAACAGCTCAAATTCTTCAGGATTTATTCAGGCTGTGAAGCATTGCTTGGTGGTAGAATCAAGGTACAGAAAAATGCAAACAATCCTGCACAGGTATTGTCTATTTCTGTTGCCCCGTTATGTGAAAAATCTTGAAGCCTATAAAAACCTGCATCTGAAAATAACTAAATTAATGAAAATTCAATTCATGATGTGCATTAAAAATGAGTCCAGTATCTTTCCTGCATGACAGTATCTGAACATAACACATTCTTTTCTGACTAGTGACTACACTTAATTCCTTTTTGTAATGATGACAACATGACTGCATTGCATCATGCTTGTAACCTAAGGGATAAGTTCACTCCATTTTTTTTTAGTGTAACTGTAGCTTTTTAGTTACTTTTGCAGCGGCTTTGCGAAATATCCTCACTTAATAATAAGGGGATGAATAGGTCTTGTTTAGGTTTCATTGGGACTGGAAGAGGACAGTAGATTTTCCACCAGCAGTAGAGATGGGAACAAACCACTCAACGCCTGCTTTTGACTGAGGAGGTGTTCAGTACTTTCCAGCTCTACTTCCTCTGGTGGGTAACCACTAAAAGGCACCACCCTGGGGAGGCAGGACACAGAAACCAAAGGTGCTGCCTTTGAGTGGCTTTCCACCGGAGGAGGCAGAGTTGGAAAGCACCAAACCCTTGTTTGGTCAAGAAATGAACTGGCGCAAACCACGAATTGGGTGGTTTGTGCCCATCTCAAGGCACTGCTACTATCATTTAATGATATCCATCTAATGGTACTGAAACAAGCATAATGGGGTGGGGGGAATTGACTTTTCAAAAGTAACTTTGCAAACTCTGGTGAATATACTATTCACAATTAGCATAGGCTCAGATAATAGGGGACCAGGGAGGCAACAGATAACATGTAAGAGATTACTAGCCACTGAAAAGGAATAATAGTCATAAAAGGGGGGCAGTTCGGGGTGATAAAGGTAGTTGAGCACTTTTGCCCTGGAGATAATGATGATGATGACAACGACAATGATGATGACGATGACAACGATGATATAATAATACAGTAGGACCCCATATCCACTGATTCATTATCCACTGATTCAGTTATCCACGGTTGGCAGACAATAAATAAATAAATATATCAGCAGCCACAAAGCAAGCTAATGTCACAAAGAGCAGTTGTAAAGCAAGCTATTGTCATAAAACAGCAGCCGTAAAGCAAGTTACTATCAGAAACAGCAGCTGTAAAGCAAGCTATTGTTGCAAAACAGCAGCTGTAAAGCAGTTTTGGGGACATTTTGGCATTCTCTCTTATCCACAGTTTTCATTATCCATGGGAAGGCTTGGAACCAATCCCCAGTGGATACTGGGGTCCTACTGTAATGATGATGATGATGATGATGATGATGATGATGATGATGATGATGATGATGATGTAATTCAATTGTAACCTTTTTCACAGTTTTCTATGTAGAGAGTACTCAGTAGTGGTGGACTATTCCCTTCCTCTGGGAACACCCTGGGGACTGTGCATCTTACCCATGGCTACTCAGGCTGGTTCTTCTCCTAGGAGGCAGACAAAGGAATAGAGCTTCCAACCTCTGGGTCCCCAACCTAACCCACTGGGATCAGATAAGAGGGGACCAGTGAGGAACAGGTGCAGCCAGGAACAGATAGACTTAAATCCTGCTGCCCTTGGCAATAAGGATGGCTGTGGGAGCCCTCAAGTAGTTACACTCAAGCAGTCCACATTGCATGTCAAATTTCTTGCCTTGGCAGGAAGTCTACAACTGCTGGTGCAACTTTTAGCTATGCAGGCACAACTTGCCATAGGATTTTCACCGTCAGACACATTTTTACTCCTTGACTGAATTCCCACTGGCATTCACCATTCTATGCATAAAACTTACTCTGGCCATCATTTTGGATGTTCTGATGGAGGGGAGCTAAGGCCTCTGAGTCTTGTCTGTCCTCGGGTAAAATTACATCCACTTCCATTTACTTACATATATATATATATATATATATATATATGCATTTCCCATAGCCAGCATTTTTTTGGTAAAGCCATGTCCATCTCCATCATCGTTCTTCCACTTTTCAAGATTGTCATTTAAGTACTCGGCCGCTCCAGGGTGCCCGTGTGTCATGCTGTGATAACGCCATCCTCTGAGTGCTTCTTACAATGGTTTTCAGCAAGTTGAAGAGTGACATTATCCCAGCAGGACACTTGGCCTTCACCTTCCAGATGGAGGCCCACCTTCAAAAGGTTGCCTATCCTCACCGTTTAAAATGATATTTCTCACACGGCTGCCGTTTGGGATTCGGAGGCAGTTGGGAGGGAATCGAATATTTGTTAGCTGCAAAATTTGTAAAATACCCATTAGCCTTGGGAAAAGAGCAGAGATGGGCATAAGAAATGGCCCAGGCATCCTTCCTGGAGTACAATTTTGAAACATAACATCCCACTGCAATTGTTAAGCTCTCTAAAACCCAAGATGTTAGCAAAATACAGCAGAGGTATAGTTTTATATTATACGGTAGGGGTCTACATTGGGAATGTATCCTTTTCCTCCCTTTTGTTGCCTTCACACACTCACTCAAATACACACAAACCCGATTCCTATTGTTGCTGCCACTTCTCAGTGCAGCCAGAGGGGCAAACAGCTTCCTTTTTGAATCCATAAAGATTCCACACAATATAAGCTGCATATTTGGAGAGGCTACAACTGTTAATATTAAGTTTGTTATTATTATTATTATTATGGCCACAAGTCAGGCATGTTAGATTACCAAGACTAAAGTGCAGTAACAAAGCATAGATTGTTTACAATGGATACAAAGCAGACCAAAAATTCAGATGGCAATTAACTGTGAGATCCTAATTTGGTCATAATAATGATGCAGTCCTTTGTTTTCAAATTGTTCAAGCGGTTGCACAGAAGTTTTGGCAACCTTGCCTGTAATTTCACTTGAGGAATCAGAGAGGAGGAGAGAGATATAACATTCACCAGAGATACCTGGATCATATTTTAAAATTGGAGAAATAAGTTAGTTACGTGAATCCTTGTAATATGTGGAACATGTCGTGCAGTTTCCATTGTGCCAGACTGGCAGGAGTAAAAGCAGCCATCATAGGACGTTTATACACGACCCCTAAGCTCCGCCGCAAATGGCTGCAAGGTCCGGACCTTAAAAATGTTTACCCACCAGCTCCGGACTTTGCAGACAATTAAGTGCGACCCCGCCCACTTAGCGTGACCAAACAGCAGTTTTCTTGTACCTGGTCTTTGATGATGACAAAGATTTGATCCGGTTGAGTGCGGGGTCTCCTGGCTTCTGTTTGTTCTTTTTTTGCGCACCGCCCCTTTAAGAGATCGGAATGCTGTCCGGAAGAAAAGTGAGGTAAACCGGCAGTCTTTGCTTTCTCTTTTCTCCGTCCCTCAGGCAGCCAGCAACCAGGAAGTGCCGAGGGGGGTGGGGACAGAGGAAGACAGAGGAAGAGCGACCAACCCCTAAGATCGCTGGTCCGAATTTAAGTGGCCAGCGGATCTTAGGGGTCATGTAAAAAGGCCCATAAAGAATACCTGAGGCTCTTCCCTCTAAAAAGGATGCAGGCAGAGCAGGGAATGCACAGAATGCTCTCTTTAGCTTTCATAAAACCCAAAGGTATGGGGCGGAGTGGATAACTCACTGGACAACACTTCTCCCTCCATTGATCTTGCCCAGACTGAGAGACGGTTTTCCCTTGTTTTTTTGCAAATTCCAAATGATTATTTTTTCCGCTCATGTGGAAACTGTTTTTAAACACTGAAGAATTGCATATGTATCCCCCCACCCCCGGGTTATACTGCTCTTCAAAAAATTTTACAGTGTACAGCCAATCACATCACAACATAAAATATAATAATAAACAAAACCCATGAACAAGTAAAAAATCCCACTAAATGAAGACGTTGTCAGTTGGTGAAAGAATAAATCAAGCCTGAACTATTTTTGGAGTCAAAAGGGATGAACCTGGGGTTGTCCTACTTTGAGTATATCATCAGAAGGTAAGATTCTCTGGGAAAGGCCATTATGCTGGGAAAGATGGCAGTCAGCAGGAAAGGAGGGAGGCCAATTATGAGACTGTCTGACTTCCTGAAGTAAGCCACAGGCTCATGTTTTCCAGAGCTGAGCAGGGCTGTTCATGACACCACACTCTGAGGATTTCTCATTCATAGGATTGTCATACGTCAGAGGCAATTTGACTACACATAAGAGCAACACAACGGGTGGTACTGAAAAGAGTCTCTAGTGCAGTTGTGGGGAATGTTTGGCACTCCAGATGTTTTGGATTACAACTGCCACATTCCTTTGTCATTTGCAATCAAGGCCCAGAATTCTGGGAGTTGTGGTTGAAAATATTTGGAGTGCTGAAGTTTCGCCACCACTGGGCCAGTGTATATTCTGTGTATATTCTGTGTTTCGGGGAAGGGTTTACAACAGAAGAGAAGAGCAGGCAAGGGAGGTTGGAAAAGAAAGATGCAGAGATTAAAAGATGAACTCATTGTGCTATTATATTTTGCAGGAACAAGGTTGTTCTTTTTTTTGGGGGGGGAGGTGCCTACAAAACCGTAAGTAACTCAGAATGACATAGGAAAATAGTCTAGTGTGTGGCTGTGATATTGCATCTTGAAAATACAAAAAGATGAAAGATTTGGGAGGGGGAGCATTACTGCTTAGGGATCATAAGAAAATGGCATACCAAATGAGAAACTCTTGTCAAAAATGCTTACCAACCCATCCACCATTAAAATACAACTTGACAAAAGTTCTATGAATATATCTGAAACAGAGCCTCGGAACTTTATTAAAGAAACATTTCCTCAAAGTGACCAGAAAATGCTACTTGTTAACCTAAAGAAGTAAACAATCATGCATTCATTTTTTAAATATGCCACTTGTTGCCACTAAAATAACTAGTAACACATAATGCAGACATTGACAACATCGCCTGCAATCTTATCTATAAAGTTTGGAAGAATTTACAAAGTGTTACTCCTCACCTGTTAGGTATTTTATCTTGGCCTCAATGGATTTTCTCATTTGGAGAGACTTTTTGCACAAATTATGCAGTTTGCTCTAATTAGTTACAAATTGTGTAATTTAATAACACAAATCATAGTAACTGCTGCCTTTTACCTGGGCTTTTAAAAATCAGAAGCATAAGATAATTTGCCTACATCTTTCTTGATTATTCAGCCAACCCTACTGACTTGCAACGTGTTTGTGTTTGTACATGCATATGAGCATGCAACTTTGGGTTTCACAAAGGAAAAGATGGCAAATTTGAGAGGTACACATTGATGAACCCACCCTAGAGAGAAATGCAGTCCATGTTTAGGCCGTGGAGGTGAGAGATTGAGGGTTGACCAACAGTCAACAGCTTGTCTGGATGTGTCTCAACCCAAACCCAAACTGGTACTGGAATAAGAAACAGAAAATAAAAGTAAGTAATGAGTCTAAGGTATATTTTAATGTAAGCTTTCATGGAACATGTTCACTTTGTCAAAAGTAGGAGTTGGAATACAGAGACTACATGGCAAATTCTCAGATAAAGGGACAGTTGTGCTTGGCTACCTTTCACACCTAGTCATGATGACTGATCTGTAGCTGGATTGGTTACATTGTTGTCTTGTTGTCTCGTATGTTGTTTGCCACACACCATTATCTCTTTCTTGGTAGTAACATCAGCACTAAAGCATCAAAATTCGTAGGAGCTATTGGAAACTCAATGACTCTTGAGTCTGTGTTTGTGATCCAACATTGTCTCAGCGGGAACTTCTCTCCTTGTTCATTTTTCAATCCCTTAAATGAGCCTGTTCTCACAGTTCTCACACTTTCATAGTTTCTGTTTTAAATTTCTCATCTGTTTTACAGGTCTAATCACTCTCGCAGCTCAAGAAGTAGGGGATCTTTCAAAGTGGTAATTAGACAGCTGTGCTCATTATCTCGGTGGGTAACATCTCCTTGTTCTTTGTTTTCTTGTTTATTAAGTGACACAGAAGGAAGGAGGGGATGTGAAGGGTGCCCTCTTGTTAGGGCTCCTTCAGTTCCTCCTCCAGCTTCTTCCTGGTCATATCACTATCTTGTCAAATGCTAAGACAAAAATAACCTGTGTTTCACCCTTGCTTTCTGATTGTGGGCAGTGAATTGGTTTTTTTTTCCTCCAGTGAAATCATGTAGTCCAGCTGAAAATACTCAGAATGTGTGTGTTGTGCATTTTGCAGTGAGCTTGGAAGCTCTCAGTTCGATTTCAGCTTTGTGAAAATCTCTACAAGTGGAGATTGTCTGGTGCATGATCTGAACCTACCAGCACCTGATTAGAGTACATGCAACAGAAGAAAGAGGATGGATCTATGTATCCTATCCTCAATTGATCTACCATGCCCTATCTCTTCAGCTCCTTTCAGTCTCAAAGGGAATGGAGCACCCATCTAACCCAACTGGATGCCTACCACTAGATGTAATTCAAAGGTGTCATCCATCTTTATACACAATTGCCCCTGAAGAAATATCAGATGTTTCAGCTAGTGTATACTTGGAAGGATGATCATGTATGACTGATTCTTCAGCAATTGTGTGAGCCCATTATAAATCACTGGGCTGAATCTGAGATGTTGACAGTTATCTCTGAACCAACCATACTAATGTTTATGTGTACAAGGTAGTAGACCTTGCTCCATCAATGTCCCCTCACTTTGGGACATTAGAGCAACCAGAAAAAGCAATGCAGAAGGAGGAGGAGGAAGAGGAGGAAGAGGAGGAGGAGGAGGGCATCTGCATATGTACAGTACACCTGGGGATTATATTACTTCTCAATAATCCTGTGCTGTCAAATCAGTTCTGACCTATGTTGGGTTTTCTAAGTTTTCCAAGTACAGAATACTCAGCAGTGGTTGGTCATTCCCTTCTTCTAGGAACATCCTGGGACTGAATTTGTCCAAGGCCACACAGACTGGAATGCACAGTTCCCAATCTCTGCTCCACCACAAGATACTTAAACCCCTGAGCTACTCATAGGCATAACACATTCATCAGAGGGAAAACATGGAAGAGATCTTATCCATGCTCCAGTACTATATCTGGCATCAATATAAAGAGTCTCAAGTAGAGATGGGCATGAAATAAAAAAAAATTGTTCCTTTATTCGTTATTCATTTTGTTATGTAATGAAACGAATAATGAAAATTGTGATGAAATTGGAACGAACAGAACAGAACCACAAAAATTAGGTTTGTTACATTTCCTTTTCGTTAATGGCAACATGCAATGAAATGAGCTGTTTTTAAATGTTAAAAAATGTCCTGAACATCTGTAAAAACCCAATGATTATTTATTCTGCCTGATAATACCTTGAAGGGGGGTTGGGGTCCTTAAAACGTGCATTTATGTCTTTTCTCAGATCGCTGCATTTTTTTCCTTTAAGGGGAGTTAGGGGACATCAACCCAAAATGGCTCCCAGATGCCTAATATTGATTTCTTGGGTATTAAAACACCCTGGACATCTGTAAAAACGCAGCGATAATTATTTGAAATTATTACCTACCAGGGGGTTGGGGTCCTTAAACCATTTGTTTTTGTCTTTCTCCCATCGCAATGTATTTTTCTTTTCCCTTTAAGGATGACACAAAATGGATTCCAGCCACAAGATGGATGCAAGCCATGTGATGGGATCATGTAAATTCTTGGAAAATTTCAACCAATAGCATGACCAGGTTGCAGACTGCGTAGGTGTGGCAGCCACAGAGGGCATAAAAAGCTTTGGCAGCCCCCATCCTACTTGCTGTCTGCGGTGG
Organism: Phrynocephalus forsythii; assembly: GCA_029282475.1. Lineage (NCBI taxonomy): Eukaryota > Metazoa > Chordata > Lepidosauria > Squamata > Agamidae > Phrynocephalus > Phrynocephalus forsythii. The sequence continues at coordinate 20,124,588 of JAPFRF010000014.1, read as the reverse complement.
GAGTTAGGGTGGGATTGCTGTCTCTGCGACTCGTTACTTTAGGCCAGCCAGGCAGGTGTGTGTGTCTCTGTGTTCCTGCTGGCTGCAGCCTGGCTCTTAGGGGAGAGAAAGAAGAGATTTCTCTTGCAGCCTCCCTGTGTGCGTGTGTACCTCTTGGTGAGTACCCTCCCCTGCCCCGCAGTGCAGTCACTCTGTAGCTGCCTTACACCCTGGGCAATACCCGCCGCTGCGTTTGCAGCTTCCCTGCGTACCTAGTCTATACTGTGTCTCTGCCAGCATCATTTTTTTAGTGTTTTCCCTCTGGTCTGGGGCGTTGGGGGCTGCCCGCATGCGGAAATGCTTTACATCGCTCAAAAGGCGGGTAAAAATGAAAAACAAAGAACAAAAAAAGAAACAATTTTTTTTCAAAAAATTCGCAAAACCTAAAATGAACCGAAACTGGACCCACAACGAAAAATGAAAATCCGAAACGTCATTTTTTCATTTCGTGCCCATCTCTAGTCTCAAGTCTCCAAAACCTTTTGCATTCTATTTTTTCTATAACCACCACCACCACCACTACCACCACCACCACCACCACCACCATCATCTTATGCTGTCAATTCAATTCTGATTTATGGTGACAATTTTCATGGTTTTCCATGTAGAGAATACTCAGAAGTGGTTTAACATTTCATTCTTATAGGGGTGTCCTGGGACTCTGCAGCTTGCCGAAGGCTGCATAGGATGGTTCTGCATTGGACATGCACAGTGAGGAATCAAACTCACAGACTCTGGATCCACAGCCAAATACCTAACTCACAGGAGCATTCTAGGGATGTAGCACCTTGACTGTTTTCTTCTTACATCGGATTATGAACAACTGAAAACATTCAGACCCTGTTGATACTCCTGGACTTTCAGGGGCTTTCTACACCATTGACCATGGTGTCACCCTGGATAGGCTAGTCAGATTGAGAGCTGGAGGCACTGCTTTGCAATGGTTCCACTCCTTCCGGGCTGACCATGTCCAGAAGGTGATGCTGGGGGATAGTAGCTCTGTCCCATGGTGTTTACGTCATGGGGTTCCACAGGGCTCAATACTATCTCCCATGCTGTTCAACATCTACATGGAACCTCTGGGAGAGGTCATCAGGAGGTTTGGGCTGAGGAGTCAGCAATATGCTGACAATACTCAGCTCTACCACTCACTTTCCACCAATCCAGGTGAGATTGTCTCATGTCTGGGCCAGATAATGGACTAGATGAGGGTTAATAAATTGAAACTCAATCCAGACAAGACAGAAGTGCTGTTAGTGGGTGCTCTGCTAGACAGGTTATAGGTCCATCTCCCTGTCCTGGATGGGGTCGCACTCCCCCTAAGGGTCAGGGTCTGCAGTTTGGGGGTGCTCCTGGACCCCAGTCTAACTCTGGGAGCCCAGGTGGACTCAGTGGCTTAGGGGTGCCTTTCTACAGCTGTGGAAAATATACCAGCTACACCCCTACCTGGATGAGCGGAGCCTCATGACAGTTACGCATGCACTAGTAACATCCTCTATTGATTACTGCAATGTGCTTTATGTGGAGCAGCCTTCGAAGATGGCCCAGCGATTGCAACTGGTTCAGAATTGGGCGGGGTGACTGGTTTGGTGCCAGAAAAAAACCTTCCTGTTCCAGAAGTTTTTTAATTGATATAACACAGATTGTGGTCCTGGTGGCATTTTTTACTGTATTATATTTGTATTTAAATGTTTTTATCATTTCAATTATTTATTGGTATTTTAACATTTTAATTGTTTTAATTGCTTTGACTGTGAGACACCCATAGATCTTTGGGTGGTGGGTGGCACATAAGTTGCATAAATAAATAAATAAATAAATAAATAAATAATAAATAAATAAATAAATAAATAAATATTCTTGCTGCAGGGACTATCTCAGAGCTTTCACACTTAAATGTCCCTATTTTGTACAGAATGGGAAAAATTCTAAAAGTTATTTATGTGCAATATCGGATAGTGTGAATTTTTCAAATTGGCCAGACCATTGAACAAGTACTGCTTTTTTTTTTTTGCTTTTTTTGCTTTTTCTTTTTCTTTTCTTTCTTTCTTTCTTTTTTTGTAATCAGGAGCACTGGATAGGTTGTTTGTCTCTGTCTTAACAATCATCCCATCTTTCTGTGCTTGCTGTGGGGAAGGAATGCTAGAGATCTTTTGAGGAAATTAAGGGGGACACAAGTAGAAAAGAGCTTTTTGCTTGGCTCTCTGCTGGAATCCAGGAATCTCAGAGGACATTAGAATTCCTCACCAAGGTGTCTCTTCATATCAAGGAATATAAACGGACAAGAAGAAGGAATTTAATAAGTATTATTTCCATCCCAAGTTCCTTCATGTGGAACCACAAAGACTGACTGTGGTTTTCCAAAACTGCCATCCTTCAAAGTTTGACTCACTCAGTCCATGTGTTTTTAATATATCCATGGCCTACATAATCCATCATGAACTATGGAAATGATGTAATGTCTTATCCTACATTCCAGTCCCCCTCACCACAAACACACACACCTACACACATTTCATTTGTAATCTCTTTCCCTCCAGCCAGCTGGGGATCTGTATGGGTGAAGGATAATTTGAGTGTCCTCCAGCCGCCTCCCTTCTGGTGTTGCGCAATCAGAGATTGGGCATCGCATTAAGGCAATTCTTATAATATAATCAAAGCCCTGATGTTGTCCTGTCCTTCAGATGAAACAAAGTAATGAAATGTATTGGCCCTCCTCTTATACTTCTGAAACAAAATGACTAAGCGGAACTGCTTGTAAGGGCTGCAGGAAATGGCAACAGCATTGATTATGAAATCAGCGTTCCAAGAGTCACTTTGCTTCCTGATTAAAGTGTCACATTGAAAGCATGGACCCCCTTTGAGTAGGAAACGAATAAAAACCTTGGTGTGCTGGTACACCTCTCCGTTTATATCTTATCTTTCTGTGAACAAACAAGGCAAAGAGAGATCAGCATGTGTTCCATTCCAGGGTGCTTTCATTAACAATCAAAAATATTATTTTCATTGTGAGCAGATCCCTGAAAAGAACATTGAGCAATACTGTCCCTCTCTTTTGCTTGCCCTCAACACTATAACATGTATTATGGGGAAAAAAACCTTTTGAGAAGCAGAGGGATGTTTCTGCCACTATATATTTCTTAGATCTGCACATGCTGATACAATACACTCAGGTGTTTTTGAGTGATGCAAACAAGCACACCTTCTGAAAGGGGACACATGGAGTCATCTAAACCCTTGCTGGCAAACTAGTGTTTCTGTTCAAATAATGCAGTGGTTTCCCAAGTTTACGAAGCAGTCAGGTGAAGCTGGATCCACACAGGGAAATAGCAGAGAAAGATGGTCAGCACAATGGGCTGGCAGAGAGAGAGAGAGAGAGAGAGAGAGAGAGAGAGAGAGAGAGAGAGAGAGAGAGAGAGAGAGAGAGAGAGGCATTGTGGTGGTGGGTGGAAGCACACATTGGAATTAAATTGTATTAGGGTGAGGCATGCATAGAGCGTAACCTACTTATATTATGTATGTACGTTTTCAACAGATGCTTTCTTTCTTCTACCTTGCCTGAGATAGAAACATTGGCAGGCCTTGCCCCTATATGCTCACAACAATTGGAGTTGTGATAAAATACTGTGTGATGATAAATGCACAACTACTTATGTGGAACAGGTTTTTCATGTTGTTGTTGTTCAGTCGTTCAGTCATGTCTGACTCTTCGTGACCCCATGGACCAGAGCACGCCAGGCCGTCCTGTCTCCCAATGGCTCCTGGAGTTTGGTCAAATCCATGTTGGTTGCATCGATGACCATCCTAGTAATAGTGAGAAAAGAATCCATTGTATGAGGCATTCCCCTTACGTACTTCCCTTAGGCAACTAGTAGAAACGCTGAGGTAACCATTGGCCTGAATACTAAAGAATTCTGAACAAGATAGCCTTTAGCAAAAGAATGAGGGATTAGCATAGCAATTCTTTTGTTGTTATGAAACAACAAGCCAGAAAGGTTATAGCCATTGGGCAGGTGGCTCTACAGAGAATGAACAAGTAGCTTCATGTACCTGTGAAATATCTTGGAGAAGGAGAAGCCAACAGTTCTTTCTCTCCTTCTGGACACTCTGGTTTGACTACCTTATCTTCTTTCATAATTAGAAGAGAGCATGATAGAATGGGCAGCTACAGTAAATGAGCAGTGTAAGGGAGGTTCCTAAGAATGGGAAGTCTGATTCCCCTCTCATTGGTGTTCCTGTTCAGGATAGATTTCATACATCTTTGGCCAGAAAAGGACATAGCTTCGCAGGCATGAGGTCTCAGATTTGACAGCTGCATCTCCGTGTGGGGGTGTGTGTGTAAAAAATTCCATGGTGTCTTGGAAAGTTTCCTACCTCCAAGTGCATAAAGCGCTGACAGTACAGATACAAAATGGTGCTTCTTCCCCTTATATGTACAAAAGTCAAATCAACTAACAATGTTATCCTTATTGTGGGCATGGACTACTCTTTTCCAATAACACATGAGTTTTCCCCGATGTTCCTTTTGCAGCCTTCAGCATCTACCTTTGGAAGTAGACAGCTCACACTGCCTAATAACAGGGCCAGCACTCTTGTGTTCCTAATCAGACAGGAAGTTAGGTGGGAAAATAAATGACTCCTGATCCTGAAGCCTCAGTTAAGTACTCACTGGCTGAAATCCTATTGCTTTTCATAGTAATTTCTAACTAAACTAAGCCCTTTGAATCAAGGGGACTTATGAAGGAGTTGAGTCACAAAATCTCTATTGATCCAAAGGTCAAATTCTAGCTGCAGGTTACTGTGCTAAAGCAACAAAATTTCAGCCCAAATGTACCACTGATCACTCATCTTCTCATTTTTACCTCCCACATGGAGTGTGAAAGTCCACTCTGGTGGTCTTTTCATCTGTCAGCATTACCCGATGGTTGGGATTTCACCAACTGGTACATTGTCAATACTGAGCTGGCAATTCGGAGCTAGCAATCATCCTAGATTTACTGCTTCATACAGCCGAGAGCTCAAAATACTTGCATGTCAACACTCAAATGCTGTCAGGTATTACACACAGACACACACACACACACACACACACACACACACACACACACACACACACACACACACACACACAGAGAGAGAGAGAGAGAGAGAGAGAGAGATGATCAGAAAGAAAGAGACTTTACAAACATGAGCGGCTGGGTATTTGAAAAGCCCATTGTCTCCTGCTCTCCTCTCTCTTTCTCCTGTCTGCGTGCCATGTTTCGGCTTGTCTGGAGAACATTGTTGTTACTCTCAAGCATGGCACCAGCTGCTTGCCGTGGCCTTTTGCTCCCACATTTCTGTTCCCTGCTGCCCTGCCTAGGTGAACAATAAGAGCCACTTCCAAGAATGTCCAGCCTCCTCTCTTACCCCTTGCCGGCAGGATTTTCTCCCGTTTGATGTGATATTTTTCAGGCACGCTGGGTCCTCATAATAAGAACAAGATCAAAAGGGAGCCAAGAGCCGAGCCTCCCTTCGGCGGCCATGGCTTGCTGCCTTGTGTTGTTGTGCCTGCTCTGGAGGGCCTACCTTTTGCTGGCTTGACTCCTGACTCCTGATTTCTTTCATAATCTTCCCTGCCTCACTACAAAGTGAACAGCCGGGCCTGATCTCTCTCGTCAAAAGCCCCCCCCCCGCCCTTGCCATGTTTCTCCATTATAGCCCATGGCACGAGCCCAAGGAAAACCGGCTTTAAATATATCTGGAGATATCTATATATAATTTTCAGGTGGTCTGCTTCTGAGCGTGTGGCTTTGAACACTCATTTCCCGGTTCCTTCCTCACATCGACATCCTTGTTTAAGCTGTGCATGTTTGTCAGGATGCCATCCTGGTGTTTTCAAGTGACTCCTGATGCACAACACACCTGGCAGTTTATTTATTTATTTATTTAAAATATTTTTATCCCACCTTTCTCCTTAAAAACGACTCAAGGTGGCTTATAGAACTAAAAGGGCAATATTTGACAGCTAAAAAAGAACTAAACAAGGATTATATTTGAAAATGGTAAATAAAATCAGTATTAAAACAACAGAGCATAGCAATCCCAATAAAAGCTCCTTTTAAAATTCCCCTCTCTTTTGCATTAATGAATGGATAATGAGGCTTGCTTGCTTGATTGATTGATTTATATGCCACATAAGACCATCTGACCTGAAGACCACTCTGGGTGGTTTACAGGATTATAAAATACAAAATAATACAGTGTGAATAAATAAAAACCCCAAACCAGAAATCAAATTAATATTGGCATAAACTCTAACATATAAACAAATCACAATGCAAATGAGAAAGCAAAAACAACCATCATGCACTAGAGATGGGCACGAACTGAAAACAATGGTGATTTGTTTTGTTTCGTTTCATTTAAGGCTTCAGTTTGTTTCGATTCATTTTTAAGTATTTTTTTCAAAAAATTGTTTTGTTGATTCATTAATTTGTTATTTGTTTTTACCTGCTTTTCACTATTTAATGCACTTGACCGTGTGCGGGCATCCCAACATTAAAAAAAATTAAAAAATAAAAAGTGATCTGAGAAAACACATAAATGGACGTTTTAAGCACTCCTCACCCCCTGCTAGGTATTATCAGGCAGAAAAAAAATTTTTTTGCTGGGGTTTTAAGTATATTCAGGATGTTGTAATGCCATAAAAATATCATTCTGCACAGAATCACTGCCATTAACAAAAGTATGTGGCAGCCATTTTGTCCCCTTTAAAAATGATCTCTTTAAAAACACATTTTTAAATGTTTTACATCACTGGCATCAACCTAATAGCTACAATCAGGAATTTAAAAAAATTATGATATTTTTGAAGTGTTTCTCATCCGTTTAAAGGGTTTAAAAAGAGCTCATTTTTTCATGTGCCGCCATTAACGAAATGAAATGTAACAAACCAATTTTCCCGTTTCGTTTCATTTCATTTAGATTTTATTCCTAGGTTCGTTATTCATTTTGTTATGTAACAAAATGAATAACGAATAACAAAAAAAAACATTTCATGCCCATCTCTATCATGCACAGATAAAATTACAAACAGTAGATAAAATTACAAACAGTACTTTTTCAAATAGTGTTTGAATTATAGGGGCATGACTTCAGTAAATGTTGGCCGAGCATATCCTGTTGATATATCACAGCTCTCTATGTAGAATCAGGAGCCTCCCCCACCACAGGGAAGCAAGCTCAGCATTGACAATGCCAGGACAATTAGGTTAAAGGTGTGGGACTGCTCTTCCCTGCCGGCCTGTCTGAAAATGAGGGGCAGGAAAGAGCAGCCTGAGCAACTTACCTTTAATTTCTTTTTTAAAAAAGTTATATTTGTACTTGGGATTAATTTTGTTGTACAATTTACAATGAAAATAAAGTTCTATCTATCTATCTATCTATCTATCTATCTATCTATCTATCTATCTATCTATCTATCTATCTATCTTACCCAACTGGCAGGTCTCCAGGGTAGGAGGAGGACCCTGAGACTGTGCTGCTGATAGTGAATAGCTTTCCAGGCAGTGGGGGGAGGACGGTTCATTGTTTTATATGCTTCTCTTGTACAATTGCCAGAAATCTTCGCCAGCGTCACAAGCACTGAAGGCTTCTGGCAGTTTTAGTCCAATGACATCTTAGGGCCCAAAGTTGAGTGAGCACTTCTGATCTGTCTCTCTGTCTGTTTCCAGCAGAGGAAGAACCTTTGCGTTATTCCAGCAACATCATCTACACCAGTGTTTTTCAACTTTTTTGGGCAAAGGCACACTTGTTTCATGAAAAAAATCACGAGGCACACCACCATTAGAAAATGTTAAAAAATTTAACTCTGTGCCTATATTGACTATATATAAAGTAATTTTTCAATTTTTCCCACGGCACACCAGGCAACATCTTGCAGCACACTAGTGTGCCGCGGAACAGTGGTTGAAAAACACTGATCTACACATTCAGTTCATTAATCTGCCAGCTATCGTTATTGTGGCTCAATGTTCATAGTATTAGAAGTAACTTTGCAGGTGGGTGGAGCAGGGTGAGGGGGGGGGAGCAGCCACAGGAGGGCAACCAACCTGCCACTTCAGGTCTTGTATAAACAGTGCACGATGAAAGTGGAGGACAAGCTGTGGTCAGTCCTAAATATGGCAGAGCCCATTCCTCGTAATCTGTACCTATTAGTCCCCGCCGTCTTTCATCAGTATAAGTAGCCTTAGGATATTTCTAGAGAATGCCCCTACGGTGCTGGGTTTTGTTCTTTATCACATCATTAAATCCCGTTTGAATTTCTGAGGCATGTAAGCAATATCAACAACTTATTTCTTCTTTCTCCCCCTATCAAAGGCACATCTCTGGCCTCAGAGAAATGCTACCATTCTGTGATATTTCCATTAGTAGAAAGAAGAATAACAAAATGTAAAATGAAAGGCTATTGAGGATGAATTTCTGATTTCTTCTAAGCTTGAGAAGTATCCCCTCCCTTCTTGTTTCAACAAAAAAGAGGGGGGGAAACACACACACACAATCTGGTAAATTAATTCTCAGGTGTGAGCTTAAAATAAGGCATCCTTTAGGAGTTAGGAATTAGTCTAAGAGCACCGGGGATACAGTGGCAAAGGGCATCTTTTAAGAATACCAGAAAAGATTTTGTAACAAATTAAGCTTGGGATGAAACTGAGCTTGGTGTTTCAGGCCATTATTATGCATGGTTATGAAACACTAGTATGCATTAATAATAAAGATCAGTGTAGCCTTCTAGGGGAAAATGGAGCATTCTTTTAATTAACTTAAATTTTTCATCAAATTGATTGAAAAGCTCTCATCCTTTTGTACTTTCATGTAGCTCTACATTATTGTGCCGCAGGCTTAGACTGTTTTTATCTCAAATACTTGGTGTTTTGAACGAGTCTGTGTGTTTGGAGGTGGGGAGGAAATATATCACAGCAACAAGCTAGAAGTAAGCCAGGGCATGAAACAGGGTAGAAGCAGGGCTGCTTTGAAGTAGATTGTGTGTGTGTGTGTGTGTGTGTTTTCCAGCAATGTAATTGTTTCTCATTCACTTCACGTTAGAATTGAAACAAATCTTTGCACATATTCAAACTGCACTCCAATTTCTGGTGTTTTCCCACAATTTTGGGGTGCCAGAAGGTCATTTTCAAAAAGTGCATTTTTGATTCATCGTTTACCAATGGCTTCCTGTTATGCAATCCTATTGTGATTTATGGGGGTCATAGATTTTGGTTCTGTGGATCAAGAAAAGGGAGGGAGGGAAGGAGAGAGGGAGAGAGAGGGAGAGAGGGGGGGGGACGGAGGGAGAAGTTGTATTGGTCCCCTTAAAGGTCTCTAGAAAATGGTTTCACAAATTCTTAGCACAAGAGCAGATGAGAAAGGGAGCCGGCCTTATACAGAAATGGGGAAGAACCACCCCAAATCCCCCTGTTTTCTGATTATGGACAGGATTCTGTGATATGTATCATTTTAATGGCATTTTTAAGGAACATAAGCAGCCAGAGAATGGGACTTAAATTCCCCCCCCCACTGTGTCTCCAAGGAGAAATAATAGTGTGGCCTTGGGCTAGCTGCAGAGTCCCAGAATGCCCGCCCGCCCCCCAAAGATGAGAATAGATTAGTAAATGATTCATGATGAGTACTGCCTACCTAGATAACTTTGAAAAAGGATCACTGTGAGGGTTCATCTTTTGACCCAATGCTATGCAACTGTTTACTCAATAAAGATGCCCCAGAAGGTTTAAAAAAAAAACAGAACTTGTTTATTATTTCTTTCTCTTCTCTTAATTCATTAACAGGATTGGTAACTTGGGTAACAACCCCAGGTGGGGTTAGGAAAGGATTATTAGGATTTTACCAGATTAGGAAAAAAACTGTTATCTATCAGGCATGTCCAAACTTTGGCCCTCTAGATGTTTTGGACCACAACTCCCACAGTCCTTTGTCATTGGCAGTTTAAGCTTAGAATTCTGGGAGTTGTGGTCATTCAGGAGGGCCAAAGTTTGGACATGCCTGATAGACATGCCTAAGATCTATTCCAGAAACAAACTCAGACCAAACCACCAGTTCCAGTTCAGGTAACTTCTCTCCTGTATCCATGATACCACCTCTCTTTAGGGGTTCAGTCCATGACTCTCGTTCAGTACCTCCACCCCACATCCTGAGTCTTTCAAGCTGACCCGTTCTACTTGGTTAGCTGTTTTCAATCCTTGACCCGAGCGACTTAGGGCGCTTTTACACGACCTCTAAAAATCTGGTGGCAACTTAAATTTGAACCAGAGATCGTGGGGGGTTGTCCCTCTTCCTGTGTTCCCACCCCTCCGCACTCCATTGTTCCTGTCTACGTGAGGGGAGGGAGAAAAAAAGGGAGAAAAAAATGCAGGCTCACCTCCGTCTGCCTATCAAAGCGGCCCCGAGCAGCCCCGTAGGGATTCCTGCCTCTTAAAGGGGCGGCAGGGACAAAAAAAAAAAACCAAACAGAAGGCGAGGGAGCCCAGCATTCACAGCTTTACAATCCGCATCGGAATATTTTTTACCTCCTGGAGGCCAGGTACCTGAAAAGTGCACTGGGACGTGCTTAGGTAGGCGTGGTCATACTTAATTTTCTTTTAAAGTCCAGAGCTGGTGGGAAAACATTTTTAAGCTCCGGATCTGGGAGCCCTTTGCCTCGGATTTTAGGGGTCGTGTAAAAGCGCCCTTAATCCTTCTGCTCAGCATCTCTTAAAGACATTCCCTTAAACACATTCTGAACTGTACCCGAACCTCCCTCTCCTCTAATTGCAGACATATTTCTTTTCTTTTCTTCCTATACTCATGGGCTTCCCTTTCACCCCAGTAGGAACAACTCCCAGAATTCCAAGCCGGTATTGCCAGTGATGTGGAAGTTGTGCTCCAAAACATCTGGAGTGCCAAAGGTTCGTCACCACTGCCCTAGGCACTTCACCTAGAGAGAGGCCCACAAATTTAAAAAAACAACCAAGATTTGGGCCTTCCAGTGGTAGCCTCTCATCTTTGGAATACTCTACCTTCCAAAATTCACCTGGCCCTCTCAGTGGGAACATTTAAATGATCTCTAAAAACCTGGTTATTCAAGCAGGCCTTCCCAGGCAGTGGAACATAAATGCAGTACTGCACACATGTTTCAATCTTTACTTCCACCCTCAACTTAAATTATTTTCAATCTGTTTTAAATGGTTTTAGTTGCATTTCACTCTATGCTAGTTGGCTTGCACACATCATTGTCTCGTGGTAAGGTTGTTTGCACTGTTGGGAACGGCTCAGAAAGCGGCCTTGCTGCCAGGAGGGTGGTATATCCATCCAATAAAATAAATAAATAAATAAATAAATAAATAATGGATGGATGGATGGATGGATGGAAGGAAGGAAGGAAGGAAGGAAGGAAGGAAGGAAGGAAGGAAGGAAGAATCATTTCATTCAAACTATACTGCTACTGCAGACATAATACACAAAGAAGAGCCAGTGATGGGGAAAGAGAGAATAACCAACTGACTCAAATAACTATGAGTGTGAGAAAAGTTTCTGCCACCTGTGATCAATAATTCATCCACAGTGTGTGTAGTTAGTAGCAGAAGGTGCACAGTGCTTTCCAAGAGGACATCAGGATTGTGGAAAAGCAAGATCTTAGCAATGGGTGTGAGAAAAGACTCCACTCTGCTTGGCGGCCACTTGTTGAGAACACTGCTGTAGTTACTTTCGGAGTAAATGGACTGATCAGCAGATAGTGCCTTGAGTTCTTAGATCATGGAGTGCCACGAAGAAGGGGCACAGGATCTGCCACCTGAGGTCACCTGATTCCCACAACCAATATTCTCTACTAAACTCATTGGAACTTCTTCATTTCGATAACAGTCCTGGTGGTACAAGAAGGAGAAAATTGATGCCTGGCCTGCAGAGAAATGTCAGGCTCCTAGCCTACAGCCTGAACTCCTTTCAACTGACCTTTTTGATGTGCATAGCACTCTGCAACACGCCTGGCAATGATTAACGTTCCTTGCATTGATATCACATAAAGGTAAATGATATCGTTTGGAAGTCAGGAGATAATAAAGGAAAGAGTCTATAGAAATACTTTGATGAATTATACAGTAGCAATTTTCTGGCATTAGCTGTGTAGGGCCAAATACATTGTTTCTGATATATAGAGGAAAATTCATCATCCACAGTGCATTAAAGAGAGATGGCACATAAGGCTTCTTGATGGAAGAGTCTCGTGGCGCAGTGGTTAAATGCCTGTACTGCAGGTAAAACTGTGCTCACGACCTGGGTTCAATCCCTGGTAGCAGGCTCAAGGTTCACTCAGCCTTCCATCCTTCCGAGGTCGGTAAAATGAGTACCCAGCTTGCTGGGGGGGCAATGTGTAGCCTGCACACTGTAATTAAAATTGTACACCGCCCAGAGACGACTTGTAGTGGTATGGGGCGGTATATAAGCAGAACACTTTGCTTTTGCTTTGCTTTGATTGCTCCTCACTTCAGATCATTTTCAGGAATGATGGGGGGAAGGTATCCCTTTGCTCCAATAAAGGGCAATCACAACAAATTTGACAACAAGCAGCAAATGTGCTTTTATTATAATGAAGCAACTCAGCTTCAATGGACAAGAGGATTTTGGAAAAGGATATACTGCAGTAGCAGAGCCTATACTTGTATGCAGATGGTCCTAGGCTCAACTCCAGATTAATCTTGTGTTGAACTGAAAGATCTCAAGTAGCTTAGAAAGACTGCTTAGAAAAGTCCCTCTGGTCATATCAGACAGGAAGAAATAGGCCCCTGGTATTTTTAGCCATGACAATCATCTGTGTGCATTTTGTGGAAAAGCTTATATTTCAAGTAAATGGCCCAAATTTGTGCAAAATGCAAACCCATTGCACAGAATACACTTTTTGTGTGTGCAAAAATTCACACATTTTTTCTGTAAAACCCACTGCTATGAATTTATCCTTAAAAGTTCAGTAATAGAACAGAAGAGGAGGAAGAGGAAGAAAAGGAAGAAAAAAAATCACATAATCCATGCCAGCAGGGAGAAAGCTTCCAAAATGTTCGTCCTCACCTCTCTCACTATGACACTTCTCAATTCAGAATGCAGGAGAATGTTATTCTAATTGATGGGTGGTAGCCAGAATGCTGAGGGAACTTCCATGTAATCTGATGGCAACACCATCTTCTAAGCACAGCCAGATATACAAGGGTAGTTTCTTGTCCCCGAACCTGGGTTCAAATCCTGACAGGATCTTGTCATTCAGTCAACCAAGTGGTTTCCATCAACCAAGTTACACTGACCTTTCAGTTGGGTGTTTGATTTAATAGAAGAGAAGAGAGGAAAGCTATGTTTTGCAAACTTAAGCCAACCGTTTAAGGCACTCATTAGTCCTGAAATTAAATGCAAAGCAATATATGAACACATTGGTAATAACATTAGGCCTTTCCTGGTTGCACTGTGATTATGAATCAATTATTGCTTCAGAAATGTGCATCATCAAGATTCACAAGTTAAAAGATAATGCAGGAACATTAAAAAAGAGAGACAAAAGATAATTAATCAAGGGCCAGCCTTGAAAAGCAAAAACAAAACAGAGAACTGCCACAGCACACCATGTATTCTAAACATTCCTTTGCTACTTGTGCAATTTCCTCTTTGTTCTTTCCATAATGTCAATGGAGATTATTTTGTGTCATTGTCTGGAGGCTTTTTTTTGGGGGGGGGAGGGGGTTTCAACTTGTCAAGGCAATAATACACTCAGAGCCATACAGGCAGAGGGGAAGGAGAAGGTGGTGGATGGGGAGAGGGGCGGGGTTGTGTCACCACTAACCGCCCCCCCATGCCAATTACGTGAATACCAGTGGAGAAGCATTCCAATGGGAGCTAAGCCTAGACTTCCTGAGCAGAAATGACGGCAGGGCTGATACAGGCCCTTCAGAAATGAGGAGCATTCGATAGTGCAAGAGGAAGGAAAGACTCTCTGAGCATCCAAAGGGACAGAGGTATCTCCTGCCGGGATAGCAGAGGGACAATTCCTCATCCTCAGGGTAGCTAATTAGAGGAGAAATGATCATCCTATGATATGAGCTCAAATGCTACAGGGACTCAGTCTCTCGCAAGCATATCTATATATGTACATTCCTCCCCAAGAGAGAGAGAGAGAGAGAGAGAGAGGGAGAGAGAGAGAGAGAGAGAGAGAGGCTCCAATACCTGCAGCAGCTTTATCTGCCAGGCATTGTCAAGGTGACACAGTTTTAATTATTCAACGGGGGGGGGTAATGATGGGGAAGTGATGCACCTCACTTGAATATCTATGAGCAGGATCAAAATGGGGAGGGGGGAGAGAAGGAGTATCAAATGGGAGCCACTGATTAGGCAATGCCTCTCTCTGAACTTCACAAGCTGGCCCACAGAATTGGCAGAAGAGCTAACCCTGGAAGCTCAGTTGCCAGCCCAAGGGTAGTTGCAACCAAGCAGCACACTGAATGGGGTACTTAATCTAGTGGGAGGAGGGTGGGCAGACCTTTGACCCACCAGACCCAACAGCTGCTTGATTGCATGACAGTTTTTTTTACCAGCAGGTAAAAGGAGGAGAGAGAGAGAGAGCAAGAGAGCAAAAACTGATATTATAGATGGCCTGTCATGAGAAAAGGGGGATCCTTAACTAATGGAAGCATTTTAGCGTCACCACAGGAGACTCGTTTACCACACTGGAATGAGTATATTCGCCCATTTTATTCAGTGATTGGTTGTCAGACTCAGGACTTGAGCACATGATTCTTCCAGAATTTGATCTCAGAAAGCTAAAATACCAGCCACATCTCTGCAAGAGTAACGTAAGCTCCAGTGGAAGACTATAAGATGTGCTTCTGCTTTAAATGTGCGTATAGGCAGGGATAGCCACTCTGCCCCTTCTTTCTTGTTTAAAGAATGTTGTTGACAGCCTGCAAACACAAGACAACAAGACTGCTAAACATCTCCTGCATCAATCCTATTCAGAAGTGAAGGGTGGCATTTGGGACTGGTTTGAGAGCCTTCATTAAATACACACAAACACAGAGATAATCTATTGCCTTCCCATATTTTAACAAGCAAAATTTTTTTTGAGTAGAATTAGTTGCTCAGCATGGAACCATTACAGGCTTGTAATTTATTTTAGAAAGTGAAAAGTAGTTGGAGGCCCAGGGAAACCCTTTCTGCCGATAATTTGTTATGTTCTGGACCCAGTTAATAACCTTATACATATGGACTTAAGTAGACTTACTTACTAAGCATAATATATCTGAAATGTCACAGTGGATTGAACCTAATTGATATCATTAGAGTACCGTTCCCCTCATGCTTGGCCTCTGAGATGTTGGTGTAACCAGGAAAGCTGTTTTTGATTTATTCTGCATTGCCTGCTCATTCCTTTAAAAAGAAGAAGTCTTGTTCTTTTCTCTCCTATTTATCCCCTTCACCACCTCCCATTGCTTCCTCCCTTTCAAGTTCTCAGATGCTCAAGTACTGGAGGCCTGGAGCTTACCTGTTTAATTTGCAGGCTTCACTGCGTCTTGGATATGTTTGAGATGTGTCCAAATCAAAAAAGAGATACTGGCTCGTGACACCCATGGAAGCCCCATCTGGCTCTCTCTCTCCAGCCCCAGAGACACAATCCTGGCTCAGGAGGATTTGTTGTTTGGGGTTTCTGTCCCTGTTCACATTCTCTTTGCTATGCAGACTCAAAAAGCAACTGCCCCATCCCCCCAGGCAAGGTTTGTCTTCTTTCCCCTCATTCTCAGTAGTACCTATCCACATCAACCTGTCTTCTTGTAGGTGGTGCAGTTGCTTGCTGGTGATGCTCTCAAGGACTTCCCTTACTCCCAGACCTGGGTTCGAATCCCAACTCAGCCATGGACTCACTAAGGGTTGCAGGGCAATGACAAACAACACCTTGAGTATCTTACCTGCACAGAAAACCCAAATAAAATTGCAATATTTTGGAAGCCACATGATGGCACCTAACAGCAAGAAACATGAGTGAACAAGACTTCAGTTGGGTTCCCCCCCCCCAAGTCATGTAAGCAGTGACATATTTGCTGACCATGCCACCGTTTGTTCACTGTGCTGTTCACCAGACTAAGCACCCATAAGTTACACTGAATTCACCACTTGTGTGTAGTCCAAACTAGGCATCTATAAGCCAAGTCCCATTTGCACTCATAGAAACCCATGGGCAATACTCTTTCCAAGCAGCTACATTTGGATGGAACTCGAAAGATCAGACATGGGATAGGAAATGCAAGGTTAGCTAGAAAAGTTCCAAAGAGGTTCAGTGAAAGAGTTCATGATGTGGAGAATACCAAGGAGCTTGTGAGAAAACTGGAACATCTCAAACAATTCCAAGAAGCACTGAAGAATCTAGAATAGTCGTTCCCAACCTGTAGGTCCTGAGATGTTCCTGGACCGCAACTCCCAGAAGCCTCCATCACTCGCTGTGGTTGAGAACTTCTGATCTAGAAGATATCTGAGGAGGACAGACCCACTGGGACATGGAACAACATTTTTGCCTGCTTTCTGGAAGGTTTACAGCATATCTAAAGCTGTGCTTCAGCCCTAGAAGCCAGGTGGAGCCCAGAGGAGGAGAAAGAGGTCCCTAACAAGACAATCTGAGAGCATAGAAGACTAGAGGAGATATGGATTGTAGCAGCTGTAGTCTGGAAGAATCTGATCATTGTTAATGTAATGTTATGGTACTAGCCTTTCCTAGCCTTTCACGGTTCTCACTTTTTTTGAGAGTCATCTTGACTACCCAAACTTTTTCATTGAACTTCCAGGGATTCCCCAAGTAAGATGC
This sequence comes from Phrynocephalus forsythii, assembly GCA_029282475.1. Classification (NCBI taxonomy): domain Eukaryota; kingdom Metazoa; phylum Chordata; class Lepidosauria; order Squamata; family Agamidae; genus Phrynocephalus; species Phrynocephalus forsythii. Next base: position 20,107,688 of record JAPFRF010000014.1, on the reverse strand, counting down.
TGAGTCCTTCTTCCATCTGTTGACTGAAGATGACCAGTAGACGGTACATGTTGTTAGATCACTGTTGTTCCAGGAAGGTATAGGGAAGCCAGGTAAAGAACCCAGCTCCATGTGTAGTCTGAATGCAGAATACTGTTGAAGCGTGTCCTTTAAAACGTATTCTTCCTATTTCATCAAACAGGTGGGGCGGACAGATCAACATTTAGGCTGTACATCATCATAATGGGATTTGATCTCTGTCCCTCTTCCTCATCTTTATTCCAACCAAGATCTGCCAAAAAGTTGGAAATAATGGGTTCCGCAAACAATATAGCAAACGTAGCACTAAATTCACGGAATCTGCTTCCTCCAATTTTTGTGGGCCCTTAGTTAAAGACTGTCTCACTTCCAAGCTGTTCCTTTCAATAAGCACACATGTCTAACTCTGTAAAAATCACACAGAGCTATTAACAGCCATTACCAGGTAGTGCATTTTTATTGTCAGAGAACATTCTTGTCTCTCCTATTCCTTTGGGCTCAGATCATTTAATGATAGATCTACCTTCGAGCTTGTCATTCCTTTTGCATTTTGTTCTTGGCATTCCTGGCCCCTCACCCCTAGGGTGCCTTTCTTTCTTATGCCCGTTACTCCTCTCTCTGAAGAATGTGATCACCATTGTTTCTCCCTCGTCCTTTCATTCCAGATAACCCGTTTGCCCGCCCTGTGTGAGGTGTCGCAGGCTGCACAAGTCTCTGATTTGAGGTGCATTTTCGTGTCTCTGAAAAATGCACAAATATGCCTTCAAACACAGCTGACATCTTTTTCTGCCTGTGAAGATGATCATGCTTGCACACAGAGGAAGCATGCAAGGGCAGGTCATTTAGCCCAGAGATGAAAGTAGCCCATCCAGCACTAACCCTTCCAGTTAGTCCTTGTAAAAAGGTACAAATTGCTGCAACTTTAACATTTGCATGTTTATAGCAAGGCGTTTGGGAAGTTCTGTATATTAGACAGAGAAGATAGGTGGTTTGAGAGAGGGGTCAGGGAAGCCATTCATGTGAGCAGTGAAAACCCCTCTCTCAACAGAGGTGGGAGGCTCAGGCACAGACTATCTGCCACTTATCAGGCTGTCATTTCAACTGTTCCCAGACAAAATTACTTCACACATTCACCACAAAGGCCATCACTAATGACCCATATTTTATGGGTTTCAGCATTTTAGGCCATTGTTCACCTTTTAAGGCTATTGAGACTGTTGTCTCTCTAAGGAGCCTATTCAGGCCATTGTTCATCCTCTGTGCCTATTTCAGACCAGGGTGAAGTGAGGTCAAAGTGAAATATAAAATGGAGGACTCGCAACTAGCTTTCCACAGATTGACAAAGCTGTTTGGATGAGCAGCAAAACATTTCAATCTCTCAAGGAAAAAAGGTGCCGTTGCCATGATTCAACTTCCAGATAAACTCACCTGGGTGACTAAGAATCGTCACAGACATCTAGCAAGGCATGAGTAATGCATAAAAGCCACTCACTAGAGATGGGCACAAAATGAATTTTTAATTCATTTTGCTATTTGTTATTCATTTCGTTACCTAACGAAACTAATAAACTGGCCCAACAAACAAAAACAAAATGAACCGAAACTGAAATTTCCACTTCGTTTGTTTCGTATTTCGTTTTCCCATAATAATGCATTGAAGCAATGCATTCCTATGGGAAAGGTTTCCCTAACCTTGCAATTGGTGGCTGGGGGGAAGATTAAGCACCTCTTTCCCCCAGCCAAAGTTGCACACGCACCCCCCCACACACACACACACCACAAAATAAATAACAAACCAATGAACCAATGCAATGAATTTTTTCTAAAAAAAAATCATTTAGAACTAAACAAAACAAATAGAACCCTACAACAAAATGAACCAAAACGAATTGCCTTTTTTTTTTGGTTCATGCCCATCTCTACCACTCACAGATGGACAAAAGAAAATCTCACAGCAAGGTGATAAATAATTGCATTGTTAAGTTTACTGAATGACTATGAAACAAGGTTGGATTAAGCATTCCTGCTTCCATTCCTGCTTCCACATTCTTCCCACTTCCACCTGGACAACTCTACTACACATAATGGACATAAAATAGTTTTGCAGCCGGAAGCTACATTGAATGCATATCTCACTTGACATTTAATTGCAGTGATCCCATGCAAGGTTCATCCGGCACCGGTGCCCAATACGAACTTGATGTCAGCCCACTAAAAGCTGCAGGGGATGATGAGTCTAAGTTGGGTTGCCACCTCAGTGCTCTTTATTTGGCTTTCCTGGAGGACAAAGTTCAAAGCATTTTCATTGCCCGATCAGAGGTCAAAATAGTCATTTGCTTAAAGAAGAAATGCCCAGAATCAATCAAAAATGAAATGCAGGTGTTCATGACTTTCCCACTATTAAGAATCTTTGCGGATCCCCCTCCCCCTCACCCCATATTTCCTTTTCAAAGGAGACACCTTTATCCTTTCACACCTCATCTTGCCGTGGTTTTGTTCAGAGTTGTGTCATTGGCCTTCCCCCTCGGCATGTAGAACCATTTTAATCAGGACCAAGTCTCCATATGATGCTGAAAAAAGGTCGGCCAATGCTAGTGTGTTACCACCACTGCAACCAAGAAGAGAGAGAGAGAGAGAGAATCCTTCGTGGCAAATTTTAAGTTGAAAAGAGAGATTCTATTCACCACATTTCTCTGACTTTAAAAGGAAGTTAAAAGAGTTATTCCAACATTCAGAAGGAGAGAACTTTACATATTTTGTTTCACCGTAACCTGAGAAGAGCACGCTATTCAGCCAGGGATGTCTTTCATTCCCCTTTTCAAGAAAAAGTAACCCTGAAACTGATTAACAACCTGACCTTACCTGGAAAAGGGTGATACCAATATTTTGGAGTGGGGAAGTTTCTCGTTTCTCTCAGCCTCCCTCAACATTGTCTTCTCCGTTTGGGAAGATACCAAAAATATTTAAACATTTCTGTATTTCTGCTTTTAATTAGAGTACAAAGAGATCCTTCCCTCCATTCTCCAACACACAGGAGAACAAACTTCTACTAGCAAAATGAACTGTTTGGCTGTCACCTTATATATCTTAATCCCCCCCTCTCTCACACACACACACACACACCATATATATTGTTTTGTTTTTATTTCTGTGTTGATCCAAAAAAAACCACCTGAAGATAGACTTATTTTGAAGAGATAGAGAATTCTCATATTTCAGTATGAACAGCCAATAATAATAATAAATGAAACCCAGAGAGGTTAGAAATATTTTTCCAAAAGTGTTTTGCTTGACTAGACCTTGTCACAACCTTGTTGAATGCCAACATTTCCTTTAATCATTGCTCTGAATCGTAGTTACCTGGGCACCTTTTCATCTTTGAGTTACTGCTTCTTTCTTCTTTTGGATTGGTCACATGTAAGATCTCAGACAATTAAACTACATTACTGTTTAAAGGATCTTGCCACAAACTGATCGGAGTCATGACTGCAGGAGTGAAGTGCCTGTGGCCTCCAACCCTACTGAATTTTTTGTGTGGCAAGAAAGGTGGTTTTGATTTGCAAGTCCGACCAAGGGCATCAGACCCACAGATCACATCTTAGACCAGATCAGTGGCTCTTAGACACTTCTGTTTGATGAAACAAAGGCCGTTACTTCACGAACCTCTCGCTTCGCGGCAAGCCGTCATTTCTGTGCGAATCGATCGTTTCAGTCCGCACGCTCCTCCTTTTTGGCTGCGGCGCCACCCCGACCACGCCCCCTAAACCGTGCTCCAAGCGGGGTGAGAGATTCCCCTGCCGGAGGCCGGGAATCTTTTTCGCTTCGCATCCAAAGTCACGTGTGGCCACTAATTTTTCTTTTTTATTATTTTTTTCTGTTACTTTTTCTCCGAAATACCGATGAACGCGAGGGAGGCATGATAGCTTTGTAATGGTAGTTTGAGGCGGAAGTTGCTTAGTCACTGCTCTAGGGATTTAGGAAGGGATTACTCGAATGCCCTTGGAGGACCGATGGATCATAAACAACAAATGTTGTGTGCTGGTCCACCTAGTGACCCTGACGGAGAACAGCAATTTTTTCACGTCGCCAATGGACAAAATAATACAATTCGGGAGTAGAAAATGAAGGATCATACAGTAATTTTGCTCAGCCGCAAATGACAGCCGGGTATTGATGCATCGATACGTCGAGGTAATTTTTTTAAAAAAAATTAAAGAAAGCTGAAACTGGACGTTGCAAATAAGCTTCCCAATGCGAAGGGAGCACGTGAGGTAGTAATGGATTCAATCCTAAAACTTCGCCACGTGAGGACAGAGAAAGAGGGGTGGGAGCGAAGGGAGACCACGTGACCGCCTTCGCATTCAAAGCGAAGGCAATCCCGCTGCGAAGCGAAGTACTTCGTGAAGTAACGGCCATAGAGCAATATAACATCCCTTTCTTCGTGTTCCTCACAAATAATTTCAGCTTGAGAGGAGAAGGGTGCAACTGACAGAAAAATAGAAAGCAGGGCAAAGAATGTGGACAGTTGTGTGGGTTTTTTCTTCCTATTGCAAATGGTCTTTGGCATATATAGAGATGGCAAGGTTCTTGCAACCTTGTGTTGTCCAGATTATTTTGTATTACAAATCCCATTACCACCTGCCAGCATAGGTTAGCAGTGCACTAGAGATGGGCACTAAATGAATTTTTAATTTGTTTTTTGTTATTTGTTATTCATTTCGTTAGCTAACAAAATGAATAACAAACCAACCCATCAAAGAAGAATGAAACGAAATGGAAATTTCCATTTTGTTTGCTTCATTTTTCATTTGGGGACATGTCACTTACCTTCCTGCTAAACTGGTCCCTTCTCTTTGGTGGTGCTGGAAATTAATATATATATTAAAAATGGCACCATCCTAGCCTCCCAGGGAAGCAAGTCCCTCTCAGTTGTGAAGGGGGGGGAGGCCCTGCATAGGGGACTTTAAAAAATAATAATAAAAATTAAAAGACAAGTGCTGACCCGGCCAGGAGCAGCATGGTCGGCATCATAAATCAAATAAATAAAAAATGAATAGAAACAGTGCCAACCCAGCCCTGGGGGCCGTGTGGTTGGCACTGGAAAATTAAAAATAAATTAATAAATTAATGGCACCTGCCAGCCAGCCCTCACATAAAAGAAAATAAAGAAAGAAAGGAAAAAAACCTAGGTCTGGCCCATAGGCCAACTGGTCCTGGACCAACCAGAAGTTTAAAAAAAAAGATTTTTTTTTTAAAAAAATGGGGCACACGGGGAAGCAAGCGCCTCTAAACATGGTGCACCACGGCTGCAGGGAAGCAAGCTTGAGAGGTGCTGGTACCAAGTCAGCACCTCTCAGCTGTGAAAAAAAACTCCCTAGAAAAATAAATAAAAAAAATAAAAAATAAAAGTGCTGACCCAACATGGGAGTAGTGCAGAAACAAAAAGGAAAAAAAGGAAAAAAAGAAAAAAAGAAATGAAACGAAATGAAATGAAATACAAAATCATTTTGTATTAACTAAACAAAATGGGGGGAAAGAATAATGAAATGAAACACTATTTTGACATTTTGTGCCCATCTCTAGTTAGCACTATATCATTGTGGGTCCAACTATAGTCTAAAACAGCCTGAGTAGGAAATTTTGGAGATCATGCAGATCAATTTTATATCCCTAGGACAGTGGTGGTGAACCTTCAGCACTCCAGATGTTTTGGACCACAACTCCCAGAACACCAAGCCTAGATTGCCAATGACAAAGGACTGTGGTAATTGTGGTGCAAAACATCTGGAGTGCTGAAGGTTCATTACCACTGCTCTAGGACCTGACAAGGGCCATGAAAATGAGCTAGAATGCTCTCCCGGCACCGCAAATATGGTTCGGAATCCATTTTGCTCAGCTGGCCAGGGGAGGCAGGCACAGCAAGGCTCTATGGTGGTTTGTTTGGGCCAGGTGGATGATTACCTATAAAAGGGGTCTCTCAGTGCCGTAGAAGACTTTTCATCGCAATCGTTGTCCTACCCACCCTGTATTAACAGTGTTACTGATTGCTTTGGGGCTGGATGGGAATTTTTGGCCTGCCCTTAATTGGCTATTAAAAGAGCAGATGTGATTTATCCCATCCCATTCTTAACAGTTATTTTCTGGGTTTGGTGTGGTAGCATAATTATTGGTCACAATGGCGGGTAGTGACAGAAGGCAGGCATGGTAAGGAGTTGATGAACACCTGTCAAGGGTGTTAGCTGGCCCTCCTTGCAGCATTGAAGACCTGGAGGATTCAGTGCTGGGGGGGGGGCAAGGCAGGGTCCCACCAGTTGCAATCACCCAGAGCCAGGAGCCTCGGGTGGTTGTGATCTGAAGAGAATTCCCGGATGATTATTCCATCTCATCCAGGGGTCCATTTGGGGCTGGGCTGGCCCCAGACGGATCAGCCTTCCATCTTACTATTGACCCCCTTTAAAAATTTTATTTATGTGTTGTTAATAAAGTGTGGCCCATTTCCCATACAAATATTGTGTCTTGCCTCATTACTCCAGGCTGGGTGGGCAAAGGAAGGAAGGGGAGAGCATGAAAGCTGAATGTTGCTAAAGAGCCATATCTGTTTTTCTTTTAGCAGGTTTTTGATATTCCAGGGATTGTTCACGAAGCCCATTCTAGATCATCAGTCTTGAAGGCTTCCAGATGTGGGAAATGACCGTTTCCCTTCCAACCACTGCAGTACAAAGCTTCTAAAAGACATATTTTGGACATGCTGTCTACCAAAATCACCCATCCAGCATGGTCACTGGGGACTCTTGAAACTAAAGATCCAATAAGGTCCCTGTACAGAAATGAGCATGATGGGACATAGTGTGAGTTGTTAAGCTGAATATTATGAGCACGTTTCAGCCTTGTATTAGACTTTATCTGAGATATGTAGAGGAATAGTCATAAAAAGCTAGCAGCGTGGGATATGGTTAGCTACCATTGGTCAGTTATGTCATGTGATATCTGGAAGCTTGGGGCAAGAAGATGAGTGGACAGAAAGAAGCCATGATTACGCTTAGGATCGCTTTGGGCAATGGAGCTCACCTCAGTTAGGTAGAGTAGCAAAAGTTAGTTAAGAAGAAATCTTGAATGTAATCTGTTAATCAGGATGACTTAGATTTAGGGAAAAACGGTGTTTCGTTTTGTTCTGTTTCGTCCCTCCACAATTCATTTTGTTTCATTTCATACAAATTTTTACAAAAAATTTTTTGATGGAAATGAAACATGTAAATTTGGAAATATCAAACACCTGGGCCAAATATTGGGGAAATACTTGGATTTGAACTATGTAACATGGCAACAATAAGCAATGTATTTGTTTTAATTTGTTAGGTTTAGAAAATACAGTACAATAAAAGAAGTTTTGGAGTGTTTTGTCTCAGAGAAAAGGAATTCTCTTTACTTTTGAACTCGGCCAGTGCAACCCCTTTTGATTTACCACACAGTCCCATTTCTGAGCACTTTCCTTGCCTGTATCCCTGCCACAGAGCTCTTCAGTAAAACGAAATGAGATTAGACTTCAGTGAGATGCTTTTAGCTGCTTTTTTACCTGTAATATCTATCATGCGCCACCAAGTCAGTTCTGATGTGTGTTGATCTTTCTCCAGGTGGAGAGTACTGAGAACTGATTTGGCATTCTCTCCTTCATGGAAATGCCCTGGGATTGTGCAGCTTGCTCAAGGCCACACAAACAGGCTTCTCTCCTTGGAGGCCCCATGGGGAATTGAACTCTCAACCTCTGGTGCCACGGCCAGAGACCGAAACCACTGAGCTATCTAGCTCAGTATCTTTTTGCCAGCTTGGCATTATTAAACCACTTATTCATTTTTTTTTATTTTTCACTGTGTCACCACAGTCTCAAGTGAAGTTTTCGTGATTTTCCCCTTCCTCATTTCTGCACGTGTATTAAATAAGTAGCCGAACCACCCACTGGTACTTGCTCACACATTGACATATGGCTCCACAGACACCCTCAGCAGCCTCCACAGCACCGGCGGTACGCACAGCTGGCACATTTTAGAGTATTTGAAGCTTGGTAATTAGCGCCTGCTAAAGGATGTGCGGGAGGAGCGATCATTCACGGTTTCGCAACAAATACTATTCCAATTCAGTACAGTATATCCAATTCATCAAGGCCTATGGTGGATAGCCAGATTTCTGTGATAATTTCCCTATGATGTTGCTGTCGCTATTACACTTGCCAACTTGATGAGATAAACAAAAGCCATTTAGTATCTCTAAAAAAATGGAGTGACTCTTACTGACAGCCACTGAAGGGAATTGAGCTTTGAAAACTGCATGGTTGCATATAGGGGGTTTCCTCCTATCATTATTGTTTAATTCCATTCCAATGTAACACAGAGATCTGGCAAGCATGAATGACCACCAACCTAAGACATTCCATGAGGGTTGTGTTTGTTTGTTTGTTCGTTTGTCACTTCAAATAGTTCAGGCATCACATTGAGAGGTTTACAGGTTGAAATCTCAAGCTTTCAAGACCCCACAAAATGAAATATGACTATGAAATACAATGATTAAATCAATTAGTAACTTCTTCCAGAGATTAGAGGCCACACTAAAAAGACACACTCCCCTGTGGTCACCTGTTTAGTCTCTCTCAGGGTGCCCGCTTTTAACAAAAAAGATTTGAATGGACAGGGTGGACATTGTACCTGATTTGTGAAGGAGACATCCCCAAAGGCATTGAGGTCCTAACTCAGGGGTGGGGAACCTTCGGACCTCCAAATGTTTTGGACTGCAGCTCCCAAAATTCCAAGCATATAATGGCAAGAATAAAGGACTGTGGGAGTTGTGGTCCAAAACAGCGGAAAGACTGAAGTTTCTCCACCCCTATCCTAATCCATTAAAGCTTTTATGGGTTATATAACCAGTTCCTTGAATTGAGCACATCAAATGACAGGGAGTCAATGAAGGTGCGCCAAGACCGAAGATAGATGACTTGTGCTTTTCCTGTTTGAAACATTGGCTGAAGTAAGTCACAACTAAAGTAGTCCCTATTGAATCAATGGGTCACACAGAAAGGTTCTTTCACCAAATACCCACTGATTCTATGGGCTTCCTCAAGCTGTGACTTACTGCTGGATTTCAGACAACACCTGTTATTGTATTTCTTCTACACAACTGTGTATGCTGATAGCACCAGGGTTTCTTTTATTTTATTTTATTTTTGATTGTTTTTTGTTAGACTATATCACTGTTTTGTATTTTTGTATTGGTATATTCCAAATATCAAACACATGAAAGCCCTCTTATGCATGATCTTCACCTTAAAATCAAGAATGCAAATGGACCCTAGACACAGACATAGACAGAAGTGCATCCATAACAAGCAGGGCCCCGGCCTGAACACTATTCCTACTTGGATGAAGGACAAGATGCTGACCCCCTTACCGTCACCATTCCACATACAGATGTCACATACAGATGCCTGTCACCAAGTATTAACTTGCTGACAGGAAACTATGCTCCATTGTACCTCTTTCGCCAGGCTAATCTAAAGGGTTCAGGTCAGGCTGTATGCCATGTACAGCCATGTCCTTCAACAGGGAGAAAATGTCAAGGACTCTGGCAGGGAATTTGCAAGACCTCCTGCCACTGGACTCACAGCACGTGATGTCTAGGGTAGCCGCACCACTCTGCCAAAGGATGGGGCCTGTCCTATTCAGAGGAAAATGCTTTGAACATTTAAGGATCCTCAACAGACACACTCATGTGACAGTTGGACTGTGGATCTAAAATTGTGTTGGAGACAAAAAACAAGGAAGGCGAGACAAGGCTGGGAAGGGCAGTTGAAGAAATCAGACCATGCAATGTAAGGCAAATGGCGTTTTTAGGCAGAAAAGCCAGGGTCCTGCATGGTGCAGAGAGTCTACGCAAGTTGAAAAATCTCCCCAGAGTAAAGATTATCCCTCCATGTCATGAAGAAGGAGGGAAATGGAGGTGGTGGTAGCTCTTGGAGGCATTGGGTGATATTTAAATCAGTGTGTCTCTGACTTAGGCATCTAATGTTGCCACCAGGTAAACCAAGGCCATTACCCCACGTCCACTTTTTACTGCAACAAACTAAAATGTGTAATACATCTTGTTGTGGTCACGTGGTTTTGTTACTGTTCCTATGTCCCCAAGGATGCACTTTATTGTTACGTAACTTCTGTGACCCCATGGATGGGGTTCACATCAAAGTGCATTTTTTTTTTGTTTTCCCGCAGCACTATTTTTTTTAAAAAAATAAAACCTGATAGGTAGGTGTAATGGTATATTGATTTTCATTTGTCATTTGTCAAACGTTGAATACTTCTTTTTTGGCTTCTTTCCATGCATAGTGGCTTCTCGTACTGTGAATTTACTGTCATGTGGCTGCTCCAAGTAATGCCATGAGGTGGCCCTATGGCGACGGAACAGTTATGCTGCAGATTAAATGGTACCCCATGGCGTGTGTACCGGTTTAAAAACCACAACAGAACAGTGACAAGGATTCTACCACCCTGAGGGCAGGTACAAGGAAGATGTGCTGAGTCGAGCTTTGGGGGGCGTGTTCGCACTTTATTTTGCTGAAAGCGCAACAGACGTGGGGGAACAATTTTAAGATTTTAACAATTTAAGAGCACTTTCTAGAGCAGTGATGGTGAACCTTTTAGAGACTGAGTGCCCAAACTGTGATTCAAAACCCACTATTTTTTGTAAAGTTTCAATACTGCAATACAGGTGGCTGTGAAGGGGCAATGTTGGGTGCCCACAGAAAGGGCTCCAAGTGCCACCTTTGGCACCCGTGCCATGGGTTCACCAACACTATTCTAGAGCAACAAAGTGGACATGGGGTAACAGCCCAAGACAATGCCACCCTGAGAAGCCTTGCTCTTGTTTGGAATTCATAAGCTTTTCATCACCAAACTTGGACAGACACCCAGTAAAGAATGGTATGGATCTGCAAGAAAGGCTAGGAAAGTTTCATGCCTGAAACTTGAGCTAGTAGTTACTGCTCATCAAAGTTGACAATACTGGGCTAGATAGACCAATGCTGACCTATCATACAGATTGTACCGGCATTTGTAAGGGTTACTACACACACACACACACACACACACACACACACACACACACACACACACACACACACACAGAAAGAGAGAAAGAGAGAGAGAGAGAGAGAACAATCTATGAGAAGGAACCTCAACTAGGTAGAGCTCTGACAATGCTACTGCCTTTTCTGCTGTTCCTGTGAATTTGATCATTCCTCTGCCTGTTCTTCAAAGCGAGAACATTGTTCAAACTTGGCAAGTGCGGAGCCGCCATCAGTAGGAGGGGGAGTATAATGGGAAAAAGAAGGTGTGGAACTCTTCTAGAAGATGAAAAGGAAGAGGAAAACCAGTTTCCGTCTCTGTTTTGTCCTCCAGGCAAAAGTGCCAGGACAAATCAGCGGGTCCGCAGGTGAATTTCCTAGTTACACTAGATGAAACATCACGTAAGCCACTTTGACGGATTGTTAACGTTAGCAGAGTTGAGTGTGATTAATATGCCTGCTCCATCAATGACAGAGAGGGAAAGGTTCTTTTTGTAAAAAAAAAAACCCTCTTGTGCAGAGGTGACCGTCCTCGAGTTTGTTAAAGGTGCAGAGCACAGAGCGAGAGGCACCAAGCTCCCTCCAGCCAACAGAAATATCAGTGTGCCCAATTTCTAATGGTAGGCTTTGGGATCAAAGTAAAGGAGCCACTGCTTGAAAACCAAAGGTTGGATATAGGGAGGGAGAGGGGTTTCTAATGGGATCCAGCACTATTGAAGACTGATTAGGGCCTGTGTCCTTTCCCCAAAATAGAGGAAGCAACAGAGAAAAAAGAAGATGCAATACCCCACAGTATAATAATTGTGTACATGTTTCAAAAGGTCCAAGGTGACAGGCATTTGTGTTCCTCAAAATAATCAGGATGGGGTGAAAGACAGCACTGTGTTTTGACACAGCAACATAAATGTTTGAACACAAGATGTTAACACCAGACTTTGCCCTCCATTTGGGATTTTTTAAAATTATTCTTTGTGGGGAGCAAAAGGAAAGTCTCAGATCTCACTTCTTCCTCTTATAACAGATACAATTCGAGTGGTGGGGTTTTGGAAAGACACACGGATATCAGTTGCATGCAAATATATTGGGTGGGGGGTGGCTAGGGAAGGACGATTCTGAGAGTTTCGGCCGCTACTGCACTTCAAACAGCAACTGCTTTTTGTTTTGAATCGCCTTCTGCCCTTCCCTGGTTACGTGGTCGCTGAAGCGATTCAGCATTCTGCACTTGGCGTTTTCCCATGAACCGGTTTCCCCGTCCACACTTTGCTAAACCGCTTTTTGTTCCGATTTTGTCTGTCATTTCCCCATCATCTGCTTCTATTTCGGAAAAAAAAATTTTTAGGGTGACATGCCTTTGTTCTTCCATTCTAAGTAATGTAGCTAATTTTTCTCTTTTCCAATGGCAGGATAAGGCATACAGAGGGGGAAACCCAGAAAAAAACGGTGCATGGTGTACGCAGTTTCAGCCAAATCGCTTCAAAAAGCGGTCTAGAAATCGGTTTTAAAAAAAACTGCCCCTGGTGGCCGTCACAAGAAAAAATGACACAGTGGCTGAAAAGGGTCGTGGCCAAGGGGGATCCACAGAAAAAGCATTTGGAAATGCGGTAGGTGATTTGACTTTAAGCAAAAGGCGATTCAAAGCCTAAGTGCAGTAGGGTGTTGAGTTCCACTATGGGCTTGAATTATTTAGAAATCTTAGATCTTTGCACTGCAGAACTGGAAGGAGCCCTGTGGGTCATCAAGTCTTGCCCTTGTCAAGGAGAGGCCCAGTAGGGAATCAAACTTCCAACCCCTGGTTCCACAGCCCCAAAGAACGGTGCTCTCTCAAGGAAGCAGATAAGAAATCCAAGCAAATAGGCAGATGTGGCAGATCTTGGTTATCAAGCAGGGGAAGTACAACACCAGGAACATTTCAATATGTGTGTATGAGTAGATGTTTTCCTAATATTTCTTTAACCATACATTCACTGTTTCCAGATGTTAGGAACCAGCATGTGAACAGCAATAAAATACTAAATCACTAGATAATCCATCTGGGACTTAAGGGTTAACATTGTTCAACTCATGCTGGCTACAATCTCGCCTGCCAAGGACCCCATCTGTCTTGTGCAGCGTTCTCCTCAACAGACTTTGTCCTTAAATTCGGGATGATTTTTTTTTTTAAATTTCCATCTCCCACCTGCAATTGATGAAGGAGAGCTTGTGAGTGAGTCTGATGGTGGTCCCCGGGACCATTGCTCAAATAAGCACACACACACACACACACACACACACACACACACACACACACACACACACACACACACACACACACACACACACACACACACACACACACACACACACAAGCTATTTGGGTGAAGCTATTTGGCCCGGACTTTACTGGTTCTAGCTGTCAATATCCTGTGGCACTAACATAAGGGATGGACCCTCACTTTTCCTGGTGTGTGGGGCAAACCAAGGAGACAGGCTTAACCATATGGCCGTAGGCCAATGTGAGACCCTGCTTAGGCTCCAGAGAGCAGTGATGCATAACAGTCCAATCTGGGAGTACACGTGACTTCCCTACTTCATAAAGGAGCTCAACCATGGAGGCTGTCCGGCACCAATGGTGGCCTACTGCAAGCATCTGGGTCTGTCCCCACATTTCCAAAACACCCTCAACCAAGCTCTTCATTGACTAATGACCTTTCCCCTGGAGCACACTTACAGCAACACTTTCCAGTAAAGTTCCAAACAACTCAGGGTGGCTGGGAGAGTCGAAGCTCTAGAAGACAAAGAAAGCTCCTACAAAGAGGACCACTCATGGTTTAAAATGCTCCCCCTTCCCTATTGCCAGACATGACATCCAACCATGTCCGGTCCACCCATTGTTTCCTGCACAATGAAAGGACTTCAGGTCCTGCAACCCCTGGAGATACACATGTTCCCCATTCCTCAGTTAGAACTCAGTAAGATATCAGAGCCTTAGTGGAAGACAGAACTGGATTTTGGATAGGGATGGTCAGAGTATGGCCCATTTGCTACATGTGGCTCCCAGAGGCCCTTCTGCAGTTGCCAGGACCTCCTGAAAACTCCCAATTAAAAAAAAAGACTTTAAAAATCACAGAGCAACATACGTTGACTTTATACCTGTCCAAAGTGCTTAAAACACTCTTTGGGCACTTTACAATTACAGTGGACCCTCATATAACAAGCAGTTTGTTTAACAGAAAATCTACTTAAAGGAAAAAATTTCTGGAGATAGTGGGAAATCGCTTAACAGAATTGCCCGTGGGGTGAATCTGTACAGCAGAAAAATGGTCACAATTAGGGATTAATCCATTTTCAATGCATTCCTATGGGAAATATGTACAAAGGAAAATTTGCTTAACAGAATTTCATTTGGAATGAATTAATTCCTTTATAAAAAAAGTACAACTTAGTTATGTAAGCTACCCATTGCCACCATCCCCAATGAATTGAGTACTTAACTTACCAACCTTGGAAGGATGGACAATTGAGTCAACCTTGAGCTGGCTACCTGACCCCAGGATTGAACTTAGGTTGTGAGCAGAGGCTTGCCAAAAGTAGCACAGTTTAACCATTGCAAATGAAGTTTCTCCTCTTCAAAAGGTGTTAAAATAAATCCCTGTTTTTCCTCCTGAAGGCCTCCTGATGAGGTTGTTTTGCACTGAGGGCCTGGTGGATCCCCTAACCCAGTGTTCCCCAACCCCCGGGCCGCGGACCGGTGCCGGTCCGTGGATGAATCGGCACCGGGCCGCCGCCGTGCCACACCCCCCGCAATCGCCCCCCCCGCCGCCGCGACCCCCCGCAAGCAAACCCCCCCGCTGCCGCCGTGACCCCCCCACAATCGTCCCCGCCGCCGCCACCCCCGCATCGTCCCGCCGCCGCCGCCGCAATCACCCCCATCCCCGCCGCTGCGACCCCCGCCGCAATCCCCTCCGCAATCCCCCCACTGCCGCAATCCCCCGCATCGCCGCCGCTGCCACGACCCCCGCAATCGCCCCGTCCCACCGCCGCCGCCACGACCCCCGCATCGCCCGTCCCGCCGCCGCTGCGAACCCCCCCGCCGCAATCCCCCCCGCAATCCCCCGCCGCGCGCGACCCCCCCGCCGCATCGCCCCCACCGCCGCCGCGACCCCCCTGTCGTTCCCGCTGCCGCGCCGCAATCACCCCCGTCCGCCGCCGCCGCCACAACCCCCGCATCGCCCCGTCCCGCCACCGCCGCGACCCCCCCGCCGCCGCAATTGCCCCCGTAATCGCCCCGTAATTGCCCCCCCGCATCGCCCCGTCCCCCGCCGCCGCGCGCGCGACCCCCCCGCATCGCCCCGCAATCGCCCCTGTCCCACCATCGCCGCCGCCGCTGCGACCCTCGCAATTGCCCCCGCCCCGCCAGAAAGAAAGAAAGAAAGTAAGGAGGGAGGGAGGGAGGGGGAAAGAAAGAAAGAAAGAAAGAAAGAAAGAAAGAAAGAAAGAAAGAAAGAAAGAAAGGAGGGAGGGGGGAAGAAAAGGGAAAGAGAAAGAAAGAAAGAAAGAAAGAAAGAAAGAAAGAAAGAAAGAAAGAAAGAAAGAAAGAAAGAAAGAAAGAAAGAAAGAAAGAAAGAAAGAAAGAAAGAAGGGAGGGAGGGGGAGGGGGGAAGAAAGAAAGAAAGAAAGAAAGAAAGAAAGAAAGAAAGAAAGGAGGGAGGGAGGGAGGGAGGGAAAGAAAGAAAGAAAGAAAGAAAGAAAGAGAAAGAAAGGAGGGAGGGAGGGGGGAAGAAAAGGGAAAGAAAGAAAGGAGTGAGGGAGGGAGAAAGAAAGAAAGAAAGAAAGAAAGGGGGAGAAGGAGGAAGGGAGAGAGAGAGAGAAAGAAAAAGAAAGGAGAAAGGAAGGAGAGGAAGGAGAGGAAGAGGAAGGAACAAAGAAAGAAAAAGAAGGAGGGAGAAGGAGGAAGGGAGGAAGAAAGTAAGTAAGTAAAGGAAGGAGGGAGGGAGGGAAAGAAAAAGAAAGGGAGAGAAGGAGTGAGGGAGAGAGGAAGAACGAAAGGAGGAGGAGGAAGGAAGAAAGAAAGAAAATGAGGAAGAAAGGAAGAAAAAGAAAGGGAGGGAGGGAGGGAAGGGAGGAAATAAAGAAAGAAAGAAGGGAGAGGAGAGGAGAGAGGAAGAAAGAAAAAAGAAAAGGGGGAAAAAGAAGAAGAAAGGAGAGTGGGAGGGAAGGAAGGAGAGAAGGAGGGAGGGAGAAAGAAAGAAAGAAAGAAAGAAAGAAAGAAAGAAAGAAAGAAAGAAAGAAAGAAAGAAAATGAGGAAGGAAGGAAAGAAAGAAGGAAGGAGGTAGAGTAGGAGGGAAGGAAGGAAGGAAAGAGAGGGAGGGAGAGGGAGAGAAATAAAGAAAAAAGAAAGAAGGGAGAGGGAGGGAGAGAAAGAAAGAAAGAAGGGAGAGAAAGAGGAAGGAAGGAAGGAAGGAAGGAGAGTGGGAGGAAGGAAAGAAAGAGGGAGGAAGGGAAAGAGAGAAAGAAAGAAAAGAAAGAAAGAAAGAAAGAAAGAAAGAAAGAAAGAAAGAAAGAAAGAAAGAAAGAAAGAAAGAAAGAAAGAAAGAAAGGAGGGAGGGAGGCCTCATGTCAAGGAAGGGCAAAGGGTCCCAAGACCTCACGGCGGCTGGGTAGCCCCCGGGGGAAAAATGTGAGGAAGTAAAAACAGTGTTTCCTTGCAGCGATGCCAAGGACTCATCACACAACACTGGCTCTTCAGCTTGAGTACGGAGATGAGCACCACCCCCTAGAGTGGGAAACGACTAACACGCATGTGCGTCAGCGGCCGGGGGGGGGGCATTTACATTTTTTATCTTATTAAATCAAAACAAGCGGGCCAGGGAAAAATTATCAAGCATTTACCGGACCACGGTGATAAAAAGGTTGGGGAGCACTGCCCTAACCAACCGCCACCTCAAATCACCACCAATGCTGAAATTAGACATACTTAATTAGGCACTTCCTGTTTCATTATTTTCTGAGGAAACCACCATTTTGTGGCCTGGTACTGCCCATGACAATACAGAGGAAGAAGGAGCTGAAACAGGATACCCTGTAAGCGAGCAAAATGGGGAATGATCCCAAACTCCCTCATGCTTTCTTACACTTGCTTCAAGTGATGTGCATTTTAGACCAGTTTTCCTGGCATGCTTTCTGCGTCCCAGCCCTGGTCTTACCAAGAATCCTCTGTGCCTTGCACTGTTCTCAACATTAGCACCATGTCTCCCTAAGGAAGATGGCTGTTCGGATTGGCCAAGGAGGTGCCCTAGAGGAGAAGACTGCCAAAATGGAAAGATTTCATACCTGATTGATTGCAACCCAAAAAGGAGTTATGAAGTCACTTGTGTTGTTTAGATACCCAACAGCCATGTGGGTTTTCTTCCCCTTGGTTTGGGCATCAGAAAGCACATGCGGCTATGGTCCCCCCCCCTCCCTTCCCTCTTTGGCTTGTGATAAGCACATTAAAGACCCAGGATGCTCAAGCTGATCCCTCTGGCTTTAAAACACACAGTTTGGTTGGGAGGAGAGGATACACAAAACATTTCATTAAGTAAATCAGGACAGAGCGATTGTGTGTGGAGAGGCAGCTGGCTTGCCCCCAAGGTTTTGAAAACCTGGCCACTCCCCTTTAGTCATTACAGAAAGAGACCTGCCAAGATGAGAAATTACAGCAGGAGGGTAGAATATGAGGATTAATTGTCTCGAAGCAGAGCAGTGGAGCAGGTAGGCAAGTGAAATCAAGGAGCAGATAATGAGGGCCAATGAGCAGCTTTTATTCTCTCCTCTCATAAAGAAAAGTATTTAAATGCACCTATTTCACATTTTTGGTGCGGGTGAAATTGGATATTTAAAGCTTCAAACCTCCCCAGCTATGTGATAATTATGAAGTGTAATGAAAGAGGTTTTCCTTTAAGGTGCATCAATTTAACGGTGATGGCCTGTGGACCATTAAATGTTCTCCCTTTTCAAGAGTTGAGGCCATCTTTCTTTTGTACCCAGTCGGATTGTCTTTCATTCAGTTTTTTTGTGTTCTCTGCTTGGTCAGGCAGCCACTGCCATGCCCTTGTAATGAGCTGTGCAGAACCATTGGTGTGGTTCCATTTGTAGATCGGTTTACACATTGCACATGGCTGCTTCTTCCCACTGGGGTCTCAGTGTGGTGGGCAGACAAGCCAGTAAGACAAAAGGAAGCATGATGCCTGGTCTCAGCACACTTATCTTGAGGATCTGCCAAATGAACATGGATGAGGAGATTAGAGTTATCCAACTAAGTAGGCACTCATTGGCCAAGTATAGTGGACATTTACCATTAAATCTGTAGGTGAAACTGAGCACTACCTGAAACACCCTAACAGTGACTGCCAATTCGAGACACCGGAGATGTTGACAAGTCTTCGGGTCCAAGTCCCAAGTCTGAGTCCAAGTCTTGGGGCTTCAAGTCCCAAGACTGTGCCCATGTCTTGGGTACCAAGTCCCAAGACTGAGTCTCTATTAAAAGCAAGTAAATTAAGTGCCCTGCATTCTGAAGATATCATAAGCAGGAAAAACATGTTTTCAAAGATCTCTTGAAAAAAAATTGCAGCAAAGGGGCCATGCATCTTCCAGGCAAGAGATTGTTCCGCAGGTAAGGAGCCATTACTGAGAAGGCCTGGTTTCTGCTCTTTTCTTTCCTGGCCTCTCTCAGGGCCAGTGCTCTCAACCACCTGGCCTAGTCTGAGCAAACAGGTCAAGCAGATCTTACTGGAGCAAGGTCTTCCGCCAGGCATTGGGGTCCTAAATTATTTAGCCTTGTGTGTTGGCGTCAACACCTTGAAGCTGGCATGGTAACCAGTTCAAGGTGGCCACAGTAAGGGAGGTAGGATGATATTTTGTTTATGCCTCTCAATAGTCTGGTCAACATATTCTAGACCTGCTGGGGTTTCCGTAGCAGCCTCATGGGATACCCATTGTAACGAGCATTACAGTAGTCTAACCTTGAGACTACCAATAGATGGTAGTGAGGGAATCATTCTCAAGGCAGGGCCAGACAATCCACCTTAGGACAGATGCAGATGCTACCTGTGACTCCATGGACTGGACAGAAATGAAACATTTTTGCAAAATAACATTATGGCCATTCTACAAATGGCATATGTGCACGTACATAGGTGATACAAAATATATGTTGCACTTAATGATGGAAACATAGGGATTTGCTTTGCTTTGTATAGTACTGACCAGAAAAGGGGGTGGATCAAAAATCTTGATTCATCATGATTTGTGATTTATCGGGATGAAGAATTGACAAATTGATGAATTTCCAGTGATGAACTGATGGATCAATGAATTGATTCGTTTTCACTTAAAAATGCTATACAAAAGTCCACCTGGCATATAGAGGCTCTTCCTCTGACTCTCCTCTACAAACTTTGCCAGTTTGGTAAAGATTAGGTTTCAGATCTTTGAGTTAAATACCCACAAATTGGGGGCCACTAGGAAAGTGACCATTAACAACTGGGTTGGGGAAACCCACTCTTCACTAGACTTGGAGAGAGTGTAGCGGAGAGTCATAGAAGCGTCTCTAAAAGTTTGCAGTTTCTAAATGCTTATGGAGAACTTTCCTGTGGGGGGGGGTCTATTTGGGGGTGAAAAACTCAGGCATCAAATATTCAATCTTCATCATACCTGGAGAGATTGTAGAGGAGAGTCACAAGATGGTTTCCTGCAAATTTAGGGCCTCCATATGCCAGGGGGACAATTATGGTGTTTCTAGGTGCCCTGTGCTATTTTACAGACTGATAAATTAACATATTAAGATTTTCTAAAAATCCATCAATTTGTATTTGCCAGAAGAATTTATGACAAATACGAATTGACAAATTTTGACACATGGGCCAAATTCATCAGAAAACATGATTTATTTTTCAATCCATTCCCATCTCTAATAGTGACTTTTTCTTTCAAGCATATTTTACTCCCTACTGCCAATCTGCATTTTGGTCCATGTACGATTAAAAAAAACCCTGTAAAATGTGTTTACACACACACACAAAGCCAGGTGCTTGTTTCTATATATTTTCCCATATTTCTACACTACTAGCCCTAGCATTTATATGCTGTTTTCTCTGGTATTTGCAATTGTTGATGAGGAACTGTACTGCAATATTTGGAGAATATTGACAATTAGATAGATAGACTATTTATTGCATAATCGTCAGATCATTGCAAAATATGCACTACAAACAAGTAAAAGTATAATATTCAGGGTTATTTTATGATGGTGATTTCTAGTTTCTATTACAGACTCCTGATTTGGGTCAGAGAACTGTTTGTGAGTTTAGAAAAAAATCTCAACAATTTGCCCTGATTTAAGCTGATTTGTGTCTCACATTCAAGATTCCCTCCAAAGTAACATGGGTGCTATACCTCTACCCTCCTCTGTGAAGGGCTTTTTCACATCTGCTCACCCACTGCAACTGCTTTTGCTCCAGTCATGATGGAAATCAGGAGGGGAGGCATGTATGTATACACATGGAACACAGCCCCATGCAACAGGGATGAAAATTAGAGGGTACATTGCCCATGTCTAAGCTGACTGGTTTGATGTCCATTGGTTTGGACTGGAAAATGAAAAGAGCTATATTTTTGTTTCTGCTGTTGTTTCTGCACTGACATAATATGGACTCTGGAGGCATGAAGGCCCCTTAAGAAATGAGTTAGTCATGTGCTGTGAAGTTAGAACTGACTTAGAGTGACCGTTGGCCAGATGGTGCAATATAAAAACCAACCAAACAAATAAATAGATAAATTAGTGACTCTAACAGGGCTCTCAAGGCAAGTGAGAAGGGAATTAAGGAATGGTTTTACCAGTTCCAAACTTCCAGTGAGTTTCCATAACTGAACAGGGATTCAAATTCTGATGTCCAGAGTCCTAAGAAATTATTCTGTTGTGAGATACGTAGCTTTGTCTCTGCCAAGCTCAATTCACAACAGTCCACATCCATTTTGGATGATGGGACAAAAGAGCTTTGTAAGAAAATGGCTGCGGTTTTTACGCAAAGACACCCACACACATCCTTCCAGCTGTCTCCTCTCAAATAGCTGATTTAGATGGCGAAAGTCTTCCACAATTCCAGGCACCTTGCAGTCACAGGCTATTTCAGTTGGCGGGGGTTGGGAAAAGGAGAAGGTTTTTGAAAGTTCATCACAGCCCTTTGACAAGCCAGCCCCTGCTCTGGAATTGAATCGACATCCAGTGGCGTCTGCCATGCTATCTTGCCTTTAACCTAAACTGCCTACAATAGAATACAGAGCAATTCCAGACCTTGCCTTGCTAATATCTGTCCATTCAGTCTTGCAGAACACAGTGGTCTGTGGAGGCAGTAGATAATGCCACTCCAGGCTGAGGGGTCGAATATCAGATTTCAGTGAGCAGCTGTCCACTGAGTTCAGAAAGCTCTGTTTTCACTAAGGCCCCTGGAATCGCCCATCCTAGTGGTTCCCAAAGATAGGTCTCCATATGTTTTTGGACTGAAATGCTCAGAAGACTTCACAATAGATATGGTGGCCAGGATTTCTGGGAGTAGTCTGAGAACATCTGGGGAAGGCAAGATTGTGTGCCACTGCCAACCCCTTTGGCCTTAGAACCGGTGCTGGCTAGGGAATTCTGGAAACTATAGTCCAATTCTCATCAGAATTTATTGCTCCCTAACAAATCTGCCAAACAGTGAAAGCCATAAAAGCATCAGTATGACCATTATATCATATTATTACTGTCAATAGTCTGGTGTTGTCAATTAATCTGGCAGTTCACAAGCACTGAGCAAAGTGGCATGGAAGGTTGAGACACATCTTGGCCCAAACAAACAATAAGTGTAGGCAGAGCCAGAAAGAAAGTAGGTGGAGCTAAAACCAACTGTTGGTGGAGTCAGGCCAAAGCCATTGCAGGCTTTCTGGAAGTTGAGTCATGGCAAGGGGACTTCTTTTCTTCAGAGACTGAAACATTTCATAGAATCACAGAATCATACAATCATAGAGTTAGAAGAGACATCAAGAGCCATCTAGTCCAACCCCCTGCCATGCAGGAACCCCCATCACAAAATTTCCGACAGATGGCTATCCAGCCTCTGCTTAAAAACCTCCAAAGAAGGAGACTCCACCATGCTCCGTGGCAGCATATTCCACTGCCAAACAGCTCTAACTGTCATGAAGTTCTTCCTAATGTTCAAATGGAAGCTCTTTTCCTGTAGTTTGAAACCATTGCTCCAAGTCCTAGTCTCTAAAGCCATGGAAAACAAACCTGTTCCCTCTTCAATATGACATCCTTTCAAATATTTAAATATAGCTGTCATATCCCCCCTCAGCCTTCGTTTTGAAAGGCTAAATATTCCCTGTTCCCTAAGCCGTTCCTCATAAGACATTTCCTCCAGACCTTTAACCATCCTGGTCACCCTCCTCTGCACCTGCTCGAGGTTGTCAACATCCTTTTTAAATTGAGGCGCACAGAACTGGACACACGGATGAAGCTGTTTGGATGTGCACCAAAATGTTTCAATCTCTGAAGAAAAGAAGTCCACTTGCCATGACTCAACTTCCAAATAAACTCACCTGGATGACTGAGAATCTTCACAGACATTCCAGGCTTGTTTCCACTCTGAATGGTGAAAACAAAATGCCAACACAATTCCTTAGCCACAATATCAGCTCACGAAAAGATGAAGTCTGCATATCTTTGATCAACCCGAATGAAAAAGGAGGGTCATGGTAGCCATAGGGTGGAGAAAATAAAGAAACATGGTTGCCCTACTGCTAAAGGAAGCTGAAGATGGTGGAACTCATGTCCTTGAATGGAACTTCATTCCACCACAACTGGTGATGACAAAGCCACTAGTGGAATGATCCATTTTTTTTCCTTTTCCCTTGAGTAGAGTTGCTCTATGGTACTTAATCAAAGAATAGGATAGAATAACATCCCTGCAGAAATATGACCCCTGCCAGTTTTGGGATGGTCCACTGGATTTGAACTCTTGAGCTCAGAATTTAGTTGGTCACTCAATAGGTTCCCCATGGTTTCCCAGAGTTCTGATACAGTTCTCAGCAATTAAACAATTTATGCACACATTTTCCAAGCAAATACATGTTCACATGTTTTCTTCTTTGTCCAGTGCCATGTCCTCATAAAACGTTGGTGATCAATAGCATGATCTGTTTTTTTAACTCTAAAGCTATTCTAAATAGAGACGCTGGGCCCACTGCAAACCATTGGCTTAAATTCTTAAGCCTGAATGTTCTTCTGTGCCTCAGGCCATGCTTCCCATCAATTTTTCCTTGAAGGACAATCTGCAGCAGATAGTATTTGTTATTGCATATTATGTGACTGAAACACATTTTAGAATATGGATATTAAAATCTTATTGCTGCTATTGGTGGCAGTTTGTTTTTAAGTGCTGTTCAGAGGTTAAAATATAATATAGTCTCTACTATCACATTCAGAGTTTCATAATAAGAATATTTATAAGTCAAATTCCAAGATTTCTACTGCTAACTCAACACCTAACTCAAGCTTCCAACTAAGAATAACTGGGGGGGGGGGACTGTTTCTGATGTTTAGTGTCAGCTTCCTTTTGTAACATGCAACAGGATTTTGAGCTTGGCCTAGAATAGGTCATGAAACCTTCTGGCCCAGACCTTCTCCTGGTGAGCACTGTTTAACTGTCAGCATTGCAGGTGGGACTCCAAATCATGAGATATCAATATACGAGACCTGAAATTTAAAAAGAATACCAAAAACAAACTTATATGCCCACAATGTCATACGCACAATGCACATGGAAAAAGACAAGAATATCTATTCTCTGAAGAGAAATCTAAAAGCAGTGGTGGCTCAGGCCTTGGGGACCATAAGTATGTTCTGAATAAAGCCGTGCAATGTCCTAAAATCAAAAGATTAACAAATGCCAACAAATATCAGGGTGCACAAGCAAATACTCAACAACTTCTAAAGCACAGCTGACTTAGTTCAGTCTTTTTCGATGTGGCACTGAACCATGCCTTCGTAAAGCACAAGAAACCAGTAAACAAAGGTTTCAAAGGGGAGGGGAACCACACACCTATAAACCACAAACACAACATTTCAATTGGAAATGATCAAGAGAAGTGGATAAGTTGGCTTTGACAGACTCAGGTGCATGTCGTAAATTCCTCTGTGTGTGTGTGTGTCTCTGTGTGTATATGTGTAAAAAGAGAAAGAATAAGGAAAAGAAATAATTTTTGGGCTTCACTGGAGTGAAAGGGCTCTGCTGCTTGGATTCTCTCGGTTGCTGGGGAAAAGAACAGTGAAAGGCAAATTGAAAATTGCTCCAAATTTCTGACCCCCTCCCGAATGACAGCAATTTCCTTTGAAAGAATGAAATTTGAAAATGTTTCTCTTCCCACCCCTTTCCCTTTTGTTGTCTTTCTTGAGCGCTTCAAAATGACCTTGAAATTAGTGATCCTCTTCAGTCTTCCTTCCCATCGGGAAAAGCTGTCCATCCTTAGAGGCAAGCAGAACCACTCCAACCTTAATTACATTCAACTCTTTCTATCGCACACACTTGACCGTGCTTAGGAAAGTAAGATACTGGGTTTGGGGTTTTTTTCCCCCCACCCCCACCTGCCTTGGTCACAGAAAACCCATTTATTCATCTATCCTTCTAGCAAAGAATTTGTAGAGGATGCAAGAAGATTATTACATGTCATCTCCCCATACATATCCTACTTGAGCGGGAGCATCACATAATAAGAACCGTATTATCTCTTGACTAACTCGTTAGTCCTTAGTGGCCTGATAAGAGGTTCTAGGGACACCACTCTTGGTTTTCACACTTTAAAAAAAATACTAAAAATATGAGGAGTGTCCTAAAGGATCATATCAAAGATTCGTCAATTCCTAAAACCTGCTCCCCACTGCAATGGCTTAAATACTTCTTGGAGGACCATCACCAACAGACCAACAAAAAACAGGGGGTGTGGAACATGCATTAACATTTTCCTGTTGTTGTATTGTCCTAAGACAGTGGTGGCCAACCTTTGGCACTCCAGATGTTTTGGACCACAACTCCCAGAATTCCAAGCCAAGATTGCCAATGGCAAAGGACTGTGGGAGTTGCAGTCCAAAACATCTGGAGTGCCAAAGGTTCGCCATCACTGTCCTAAGATGTCTCTCAAACTTATTCTTCACGTTCTTCTCGGAATTTCTTCTGCCAAGTCCAAGGACCAGTCTGACAAGTGTGAGCTCACAGACCTCACACTTGTGAGTGTTTGCTTCCACAGGAGCCTGGAAATTTTGTTGAACACCTCCCAAAGTTCCTGAGGGAAGTTCGGTGGTTAATAAGTACAAATATAAAATAAATAAATAAATAAATAAATAAAATGGTAACCAGAAGTCAAGCTATCTCTGCAGGGGCACCATTTTTATGGAATGCTATCCCACAAAAATATGGCAGGAATGCTCCTTTTGCATATTTAAAAACCTCCTAGACACAAAACTGTTCAGAGAAACCTTTGGGGAGAATCTCCTCAAATAGTTGGGACACAGGAGGAAGGGAGAGAGGAATGATGCAGTACTGTAGTGTGGAAATTCTCGAAAATGTTTTACTGCCTGTCTTGGGTTGCGGTTTATGCTTTAGATAGCCTATTATGCATTTTACTGTGTTATGTGTATTACCAATAGTAGCAATTTGCTAGATGAGTGGGACATTGAATGAATGAATGCACAAACAAACGGAGGGATGGATGAATAAACAAATGGACAAACAAATTTGTATCAACTCTCCATACAAAGACCCATTTCCAGTCCAACTGGGTCTCAAAGGCAATTTACAAAGGCATAAAAGGCCACATCGAGGTAACATCTGCCACTCTACGTTGGTGACATATATTTAGAGTGTTTTTAAAAGAAAAGAAAAAGAATACAGTAGAACCCCCCTATCCATGGGATCCAAATCATAGGATTGATTTGTCCGCTACCTGAAATATTGAATAAAATATTTCAGAACAACTTATTAATACAGATTTCTGGGGTGTATTTAAGAGACCTGGCCACTAAATGAAGCCAGAGACCATGCCATGAATAGTGTTTGATATGTTTGCATCCTGGAACTGAAGTCCCTTGGAGATATCAGTTCAACTGTACACATAAAGACATCCTATTTGTAGGAAGCGGAAATGCAATTTCTTATGCCCTTTCCTATGCCATGTGGCCAGAGTAGGAAGTGGAGATGTCTTTTACTCCAGCCGTCCCTCAGATCCCCTTTATTTAAAGTTCCCCCCTCCATTTCATAGGAGTACATTAGTATACTGGAGCCAGGAGTCAAAGAGTCAAAGCCCTTGGGCATCCTGATAGTGCATCATCCACTAACCCTCCAACCTTTTCCTGTTCCTTATACAAGTACCTGAAATTCTCAAAGCAACTGAGAGAGAAATCGATTTCCCCAGGAGCAGCATTTTTTTTGGAAAGGATCTCTGAGGCAGTGCAAAGGTCTTCAGGATGCTTTGGTCTTGAAAGAGTCACTAAGAGCCATTAACTTCACAAAATACCACATTCTCGTTTGTTAAAAGGAACTAAGCTAGCTATCTGCATGTTTGGTTATCGGGTCTGGTTATGGGGTCTAGTTATGGTGACTCGCATGCACTTTCCAAATTTACGGCTACCCAGCTACACCTATAACTATATCACCATCAAGCTGTTGTAGTGGGAGACACGGGGGGCTTTAGAACTTCTGGATGCAAGACTCCCCCAAGACACTCCATCACAACCCCAAATTTCAGCCTACCTAGGGTCTTGTAGTGTTGACTTCACTTTCCTTAAAGAGCAGCCATCACATCCAACAAACAGCCATTTGGCATGACTGTGATTGCTCTGTTGGGCAATTAATGGTCCCGATTATAACTGATTGATCCATGAATTGATTAAGTCTCCTTATATTTACAGATGATTTTTTAAAAGTCAATAATTATTTGAGCAAAAGGAGAAATGTTTTGTTTATGCATGGAGCTCACATCTGTTACGACAGCAGGTCTGTCCTAAAAAAGGCATCTCCCACTGTGTTAAGCTTTTTTTACATATTCTGATTTTACATCTTCCTGATTTGGATGGTGTTTTAATCAATCAAAAGGCTTTAAAATCAATAACTTCCATCTATTTGTGGACCAAAACTTCCAGCCTTCTATTAATCATGGTATTTCCCTTCTCTCTCTCTCTCTCTCTCTCTCTCTCTCTCTCTCTCTCTCTCTCTCTCTCTCTCTCTCTCTCTCTCTCTCTCATATCTATCTTTCTAAGTAAGGGTGCTTTGAGATTTGAAGCTACATTCTGAAAACTGCAGATGTGCCTAGCTTTGGAGAAAGGTGATCAAAAGGACTATACTAGCTAGAGTGCCCTTTATCTCTAAGGAAGGTGATGCTCAGCATCTGGAGATGATAGAATGCATGATTAACAGTACCACTGAGGATGATTAATATCTTCTTAAAGCACCTACTTCCAGATTATCCATCATTTCATTAGAGTGGAGGGGGGAGGCCTATTTCTGAAAGGGGGGCTGGGCCCCTGAACCATGAATAACTAACCCACCTCTTGACATGTTTACTAATTGAGTCGCGGATTACGCTGATGACGACAGTGAAGAAACAGCTACCTTTTGTGTCTTCTGAGGGGAAGGAGGAGAAAAGGGGCAGTAAATTTGGGGTACTAACTCAATAAAGCCATTTTCCTTTGTATACACAGGTCTTCCATAATTAACCCTTGGTTCTTAGAACCAACATTTCATGTTGGCATCTTAATGGAGGGGGATCTCTCTCCTAGGCAAGTGATTTGCAACAGCAGCAGCAATAGTATTGTCAGAAGTAGACTTTGAAATAAATAAATAAGATCCAGAATTGTTAACTGGACTAAACTTTGTGAGCAGAGGTACAGAACCTCCTGGCTCCCACATGGTGTTGGACAATTACTACCCTTCCTCCCCACTATTGGCCACACCTAGAGCTGGGGGGGGGGGCAGGTTGGGTCCAGCAAGTTCAAGATAGATCACAAATTTCCCCTGCCTTGTCCTAGACAGACACTGGATTGTGTTGGGAATGGATGTCCAAAAAATTATCTGTAGGATCACAGGCTTCCCATCTGTGGTTTAAAATGTGTAGACACTACGCTGACTGCAAACAAGTCTCTGGACTCTTTCCCAAACCTTCCTTACAATAGGCTCAGGACTATGGGTAGCTTCTAGAAGGTTTGAATGAAAAGCCAGAGGAGACTTTCCACCCCAAGACATCAGAATCAACCACCTCAACTGGTTACAGCTGATCTTCCCATGAACACATAGGTGGCTGTTGGCTAAGACAAAGTGTATCTAGCTGACTACCTTGCAAACACATCTTCCCTAGTAAAAGACCTCAGTTTCCCATGATGAATGCTGTGCATAAACGGCTCACAAGTTTCCAGTTGTATCAATTCCTTTTTTATTGTCAAAATAATTCAAGCTTTTCATGGCAATATCCTGCACCATCTTCATCAGGGAAGATAAGATATCAATGAAACCAAAGCTCACCTTAAGTACACCAAGGCTTGATCAAAACCAGATGGGCAAACATTCAGACCAGGACCAAGCAAGTTAATTTTAATATAATACTGGGCATTGTGTAGTGTCTCTTTAACGTTAACTTGCCTTTGCTATCAAAAGCTTGGATTACTTTAACAATATAAATACATTAACACAATTAAGTGGAAAGTTGGAAACCCATGAGCTGTTTATGCACATCTTGCATGACTTTGTGTCCTGAAGTTCTCTTGGACCATTGGCCATGCTTGTTGATGATGCCCATTATAACACACTCACCAGGCTGAGGAGAGATGATGTGCAGTTTTCAGATTGAAGTTTTCTCATCTTTATCAGAAGGTCCCAGGGATTCGGATCAGGGATCTTTGGTAGCAAATCATGTGTACTCTATCCCTATGACTCCTCCATGATTGCCATGGATTCCTCCTTTACAACAGGCAGAGTCCTAAACAAAATGCTAAAATGCGTAATTTTTTTTGACACCTATTATGAGAGGGTGCCACTTTCATGATGCCATTTCCAAAACACTTGAGAGTTTTATTTATATTCAGGAAGATGCATTCAGCAAAAGTAAGGGGCCAGCACTGGCTACACCAAATGAGAAAGAAACTGTGACACACTGAGAAAGAAAGAGACATACGTCCCTACCAAACGGAAAAAAGTCGGAGCAGCTGAATTGCTGGGATTTGCCGAAGGAACAGATGCCAGCAAAATCTTGGCAGCCCTTTCCCTGTTTACCGCTATCTGCATGCCTCTTTTGTTAATGGCGTCCCCATGTTTCCAGAGGTCAAATCAATACCTCACTGCTTTTCATGTCATGCTTATAATATATAATATCTTCTTATGTTAATCTTATATTCCTAGGGCTTTGACAGGCAGTGGTGAGGCAGAATACTAAACAGGTGATTATTCATTGTTGGAGGTATTCCATTCTGATGTGGGAGCCTTTCTAATCAATGAAAATCTTTCAGAAGTTTTTTTTTGGGGGGGGTGACACCAGAGTGATTTACAGAGGGGCATCAACAGCCCTTACAACTAGACAATTCTAGGCTGATGTCTAGGTCATCATCTGTTGGGATCTGAAATTGCCTCACAGCATGTATGAGAGAAAAACTTTTGCTAATCTAGGATCTGGTGTGTGAGTGTGTGTGTGTGTGAAATTGACGGAAATGCATCTGGTGGATGGGAAACATTTCATAAAATGTTCTTGATTACTGTCTTAACCCAGCTCAGACCCCCCTCAACAATTTCTCTGTGGGCAAACTTTGAGATTAGGAGTAATCCTGAATAGCAGAACATATTTTGTGTTGTGTTGTTTTGCGTTTATGGTTTGTGTCCACATTACTTCTCTGAGCATCTTTCCCCAACCCACTAGATCAGTGGTGGTGAACCTTCGGCCTTCCAGATGTTTTGGACCCAGAATTCCAAGCCTGTATTGCCAATGACAAAGGACTGTGGGAGTTGTGGTCCAAAACATCTGGAATGCCAAAGGTTTGCCACCACTGCACTTAATCATCACAGGTGAGGCTTTTCCAGGTCTTCACTCAGAGGGAGACCCACAAATCTATGAAAAAAGGTAGAGCCTTCTTCCAGTGGCCCCACCTATGTGGAACCATCTTCCATAGGAGCTTTGCTTGGGCCCCTTTCTGAGGACATTTAGCAGGCAACTGAAGACATTGCTCTTCAAGGAGGTAATCCACACAAATCCTAGTTGACTGCCCATTTTGCATCCACACCTGTCTTTGGTATTTTGGTTTGCACCATCTGTTTTCATAGTGATTCACTAATTGTTTTAAGCACTGTCCTTGTTGTTTTCATCCCATGTCATATTTATTGTTAACTGCACAGAATAGTGCATTGGCACTAATGGAAGAAGTGTTTAAGTTAAGCAAGCAAACAAATAAATGCATTCATGCCATTTTCCCTTGAAGAAAGTTCATTGTCCCCTTTGCACTTTTTTAACCTTCACAACACCCCTGTGAGTTTACCAAGCTGAGACACACATGATCCCAAGGTCACTAAGGCCAAAAATCCTGTTTGGGGAAAATGTGAACATAAGGAAATCATATTCCAGACAAGACGGAAGCCAGACAAGACGGAAGTGCTGTTAATGGGTGCTTCGCCGGACAGGTTAGAGGGCCATTTTCCTGTCTTGGATGGGGTTGCACTCCCCCTAAGGGACAGGGTCCGCAGCTTGGGGGTGCTCCTGGACCCCGGTCTAACTCTGGAAGCCCAGGTGGACTCGGTGGCCAGGGGTGCCTTCCTTCAGCTGCAGAAAATATACCAGCTCCGCCCCTACCTAGACGAGCAGAGCCTCATGACTAGAGATGGGCACGACTAGGGAAAATGACGTTTTCGAGTTGTCATGTGTCGGAGGCAGTCCGTTTCGGCTCGTTTCCGTTTTTCGCGAAATTTCGCAAAAATTAGTTGGTTCGTTTTTTCATTTTTTCATTGTCGTTAGTACTGGTTTGGGGGGGTAGCAGGCTCCTGGAGGGAGCTGCAGGAGTCAGCCAGAGCCACAAGTGACGGACTGGCAGACTCTTTGCACCCGCTGTGTCTCACGTACTTGCATGTAGTGCAATGCAAGTAGATCTGGCTTAGGGCTAAGACGGGTTAGCGCAAGGGCTAGGGTTAGGCTAGTTACGGGTGAGGTTAGGGTGAGTATTGGGGTGCACCTCTGGGTGCCTCTCTGACCCACTTAGAAGGACAGTGTACTGGCGTATGGGTTAGGCTTAGGCTTAGGGTTCGGGTTTGGGCTACGATTAGTGGGCTGTTTATGCCCGATTGGCACATCCCAGAAGTCTCTGTGGTCAACCTGGCCAAGTGGCCATGCGATTGGTGGAAAATTTGCATGGTCCATTCCCATGGGCGAGCCCATCATTGCAAATGTGCAGGTGTAAAAAAATAAATAAAATAAAATCAACAGAGACTTTTTTTTTTGCAAGAAAAACCCACTGCTTCTGTAAAAATTCAAGCATTTAAAATAGCTAATTTTCGCATGTTTCTGTGGTGCTTTCGTGGGGTTTTGGGCAACGATTTAAAAAAAAATTGCAGTCGCCATTTTGGATCCCCCGCACTGCATGGCAAATGGATGCGCCCTCCCAGCCTGGTACAGTCAGCAAAACCTGGCCATGCGATTGGTGGAATGGCTCCAAAACTTTGCATGGTCCACTCCCATGGGCGAGCCCATCATTGCGAATGCGCAGGTGTAAAAAAATAAAATAAAATAAAATAAAATAAAATCAACGGAGATTTTTTTTTGCAAGAAAAACCCACTGCTGCTACTGTAAAAATTCAAGCATTTAAAATAGCTAATTTTCGCATGTTTCTGTGGTGCTTTGGTGGGGTTTTGGGCAACGATTTCAAAAAAAAATATTGCGGTCGCCATTTTAGATCCCCCGCACTGCATGGCAAATGGATGTGCCCTCCCAGCCTGGTACCAGCAGCGCAGCAGTAGCAATAGCCAAGGAGAGGGGGCGGGGAACCCCCCCCCCCAAAAAATAAAACACCCTTCTGGCCTGGTAGGTGCCCTCAGACAGTTTTTGCCTACTTTTAGGGCCGGGAATCGGGGTTTTTTTAAAAACTTTAAAAAAAAATTTCTGTGCCGCTTGGCATTGCGCGATCGCCGCGATGCAAGTAACGAGCACGACAAATCAGACCAAATTGTTCGTTCGTCGGTTCGAGCTCGAATTCTGGCGGAGTAATTCCCGTTACCGTTTCCGTAGAGTAACGGATACGAGTAACGGAAACGGAAACGGGAATACCGCTAAGTCGTGCCCGTCTCTACTCATGACAGTTATGCATGCACTTGTAACATCCCATATTGATTACTGCAATGCGCTCTACATGGGGCTGCCTTTTAAGATGGTCTGACGATTGCAACTGGTTCAGAATCGTGTGGCGTGGCTGGTAAGCGGTGGGGCTGCCAGGGATCACATCACGCCGATTCTATGTAACCTGCATTGGTTACCTGTTGCTGCCCAAGCCCAATTCAAAGTGCTTGTCTTGACATACAGTATAAAGCCCTAAATGGCTTAGGACCTAGATACCTCAAGGACCGTCTCCTTCCATATGAACCTACCCGGCAATTAAGATCAAGCCAGGGGGCCCTCTTGAAAGAGCCATCCCTCAAGGAGGTCAGAGGGAGGGCTTGTAGACATAGGGCCTTCTCGGCAGCTGCCCCCAAGTTATGGAATGCCCTCCCAAGTGAGATCCGCCTGGCGCCAATATTGATGACATTCCACGCCAGGTAAAAACCTTCCTGTTCCAGAAGTTTTTTAATTGATACAACATAGACTGTGGGTACTTTGATGGCAGTTTTAGTGTGATGATTTTAGTATAAGGTTTTTGTTGTTGTTTTAATTATTTATTGATATTTGATGTTTTAACTGTTTTAATTCCTTATTGTAAGCCGCCCAGAGACCTTTGGGTAGTGAGCGGCATATGTTGTAAAAATAAATAAATAAATAAATAAATAAATAAATAAATAAATAAATAAATAAATAAAATATTACAGTTGGGAGGATTACCCACTTTCTGGCCTGTTGTCCTTCACATGACATTTTTTTCCTTTAGCCAAGGAACCACTACTGCTAGCTGGTAGGGAAAAGAAAGTTTCACGAATGCAGTAACCTACTTATGATGGCCAAAGTGAGAAAATAGACTACACTGCTCCTGAGCCATTACAAGGGGAGACATCCCTCAGAAGCTGAAGATGTCTGTGCATACTAGTCTGAGCAGGTCTTACTCTGCATGTTGCAACTTATCTCACTTCTGTTTGTGCATTGTCGGTCCAGAGAGAAGCACCAGATTCATTTGCAAAAACTTTTGGAGCTTACAAAGAACATCACCCTGGCAAAAAACAAAAGTCACAATACTAGTAATGACGCATTTTCCCTTCATCCAGCAAACACTCTTGCTGCTGCTGCTGCTGGGCCAAGCCTGGAGGAGTTGCCTTTCCTCTTCGACTGCTCCTTTTCCTGCTACTCTGGCGTCGGTGAGAGGGACACCTGGAGGAGCAGAGCCGGATAACATCGGAAGGGAGGGGCTGAAGAAGAGGGACTCCCACCTAAGGCTTTTTAGCTGACCTCAGCTCCTGGCAGCCACAACATCATCCAGCAAACACTCTTGCTGCTGCTACTACTGGACTAGGCCTGGAGGAGTTGCCTTTCCTCTTCCACTGCTCCTTTTCTTGCTACTCTGGTGTCGGTGAGAGGGACACCTGGAGGAGCCGAGCCGGACAACATCAGAAGGGCGGGGCTGAAGAAGAGGGACTCCCACCTAAGGCTTTTTAGCTGAATTGTTAGGTGCATCTGTTTTTTGTTTTTGTTTTTATTTTTTGTTTTTTGTTTTTTTGCCATTAGGTGTAGGTGGTTGGGACCCACAATGGAACTGAAAGAACAGGAAGGGGGGAGGGCAATGGAGGGGGCAGCCATTGAAATTGTGCTGGGTAGGGGAAGGTATGGTGGTAGGAGTGGAACATGCCTGCGTAGGAGAAGAGGGGTTAGATATTTTACATCTATCCCCTCTTCTGGTCCCACTTCTAGCCAGAAGGAATCAGGTGACCATGTCAGCGACCCCACGGGCCACATGGTGCTGTTGTTAAATGCCAGGTCAGTACAAAATAAGACCACCCTCATCCATGATGTCATTTTGGATGGGGGTGCTGACCTGGCATGTATTACTGAGACCTGGGTGGGAGAGGAGGGTGGAGTCCCCCTTTCCCAGCTATGCCCACCTGGGTACTCAATCCAGCACCAGTGTCGCCCGGTGGGCTGGGGAGGTGGAGTTGCTATAGTCTACAGGAGTTCCATTTCCTTGGCCAGGCTTCCTGTTTCCTTGGGAAAAGGTCTGGAGGGCCTGTATTGTGTGTTGGGATCACGAGACAGATTGGGGATTCTGTTGGTGTACCGCCCACCCTGCTGCATTCCAACAGTCTCCCTGCCTGAGCTGACAGAGGTGGTCTCGGACCTGGTGTTGAAGACCCCCAGACTGTTGGTACTGGGGGATCTCAACATCCATGCCGAGGCTACCTTAACTGGAGCAGCTCAGGACTTCATGGCCGCCATGACAACCATGAGGCTGTCTCAACATGTCATCGGCCCAACACACCAGAAGGGCCACACTCTAGACTTAGTTTTCTCAACGGGACTGGGTGATGATGGTTTGGATGTGGAGGGGTTGGCTTTGACTCCATTGTCATGGTCAGACCACTTCCTGGTCAAGTTTAGGCTATTAGCTACTCCAACCCTCTGCAAGGGTGGGGGATCCATTAAGTTGATCCGCCCTCAGAGACTAATGGATCCGGATGGTTTCCTGAAAACTCTGGGGGATTATCCAGCTGACATGATCGGCGCTCCTGTCGAAGCTCAGGTCACCTTATGGAATAGGGAGATGACCCGGGCAGTTGACATGATCGCACCTAAGCGCCCTCTCCCCCTACGCAGAGCCCGGACAGCTCCGTGGTATACATCTGAGTTACGGGCAATGAAGCGGGAGGGGAGACGGCTGGAGCGCAAGTGGAGAAAATATTGCAGTGAGTCTGATCAAACACGGCTTAGAGCCCATTATCGAGCCTATTCCGTGGCTATACGGTTGGCGAAAAGGCAGTATTTCGCCAACCGTATTGCTTCCTCAGAGTGCCGTCCAGCGGAGCTGTTTCGGGTTGTCCGGGAACTTCTTCAGCCAGGAGATAGGGTAGAGGCCCAGGACCATTCAGCGG
This sequence comes from Phrynocephalus forsythii, assembly GCA_029282475.1. Classification (NCBI taxonomy): domain Eukaryota; kingdom Metazoa; phylum Chordata; class Lepidosauria; order Squamata; family Agamidae; genus Phrynocephalus; species Phrynocephalus forsythii. Next base: position 20,072,274 of record JAPFRF010000014.1, on the reverse strand, counting down.
CACGCTGTGAGGAGTTTGCTGTTCACTTTGAGGGAAAAATTGCTCAGATTCGCAGTGAACTGGACTCCACTATTGATACAGTATCAAGGGATGTGTCCAGTGCACCGTGCTTAGGTCCAGTGTTATTGGATGAGTTTCAATTGTTGAGACCCGAGGATGTGGACAGGGTGCTTGGATCTGTCCGTTCCACCACCACGCTGCTCGACCCTTGCCCTTCTTGGCTAATTGAAAGATCTGCCAAGGGGGTTCGCACCTGGGTCCAAGAAGCTGTAAATGCCTCTTTAAGAGAGGGAGTGGTCCCTGCTGCCTTAAAAGAGGCAGTAATCAGACCACTCCTAAAAAAACCTAACCTGGACCCAGGACTGGTGGTCAACTACCGACCAGTAGCGAACCTCCCTTATTTGGGCAAGGTGTTGGAGCGGGTGGTGGCCGGACAGCTCCAGGCGCTGCTGGATGAAACGGATTTTCTAGATCCATTTCAATCTGGTTTCAGGCCGGGTTTTGGAACAGAGACTGCCTTGGTTGCCCTGTACGATGACCTTTGCCGGGAGAGAGACAGGGGGAGTGCAACCCTGTTGATACTCCTGGACCTCTCAGCGGCTTTTGACACCATCGACCATGGTGTCCTTCTGGATAGGCTGCCCAGATTGGGAGTTGGAGGCACCGCTTTGTGGTGGTTCCGATCCTTCCTAGCTGACCGTGTCCAGAAGGCGGTGCTGGGGGATAGTAGCTCTGCCCCTTGGCGTTTACGTCATGGGGTTCCACAGGGCTCAATACTATCCCCCATGCTGTTTAACATCTACATGGAACCGCTGGGAGAGGTCATCAGGAGGTTTGGGCTGAGGAGTCAGCAATATGCTGATGATACTCAGCACTACCTCTCATTCTCCACCAATCCAGGTGAGGCGGTTTCTGTTCTGAACTCGTGTCTGGGCCAGATAATGGACTGGATGAGGGTTAATAAATTGAAACTCAATCCAGACAAGACGGAAGTGCTGTTAGTGGGTGCTTCGTCAGACAGGCTAGAGGGCCACTTCCCTGTTCTGGATGGGGTTGCACTCCCCCTAAGGGACAGGGTCCGTAGCTTGGGGGTGCTCCTGGACCCCGGTCTAACTCTGGAAGCCCAGGTGGACTCGGTGGCCAGGGGTGCGTTTCTCCAGCTGCGGAATATATACCAGCTGCGCCCCTACCTAGATGAACGGAGCCTCATGACAGTTACACATGCACTGGTAACATCCCGTATAGATTACTGTAATGCGCTTTACGTGGGGCTGCCTCTGAAGACGGTTTGGCGATTGCAACTGGTTCAGAATCATGCGGCACGGCTGGTGAGTGGTAGGGCCACCAAGGAACACATCACGCCGATTCTGTATAACCTTCACTGGTTACCAGTTGCTGCCCGAGCCCAATTCAAAGTGCTTGTTTTGACATATAAAGCCCTAAACGGCTTAGGACCTAGATACCTGAAGGACCGCCTCCTTCCATATGAACCTACCCGGCAATTAAGATCTAGTCAGGGAGCCCTCCTGAAAGAGCCATCCCTTAAGGAGGTGAAGGGGATGGCTTGCAGGAATAGGGCTTTTTCAGCAACTGCCCCCAGACTATGGAATACCCTCCCATATGAGACTCGCCTGGCACCGACGTTGCTAACATTTCGGCGCCAGGTAAAAACCCTCCTATTCCAAAAGTTTTTTAACTAATGATTGTGGGCCCTGATGGCAATTTTAGTGGTGTGTTTTTAATGTATCGTATTTATTGCATCTACATGTTTTATTGTTCTAATTTTATTGTATTTGATGTTTTAACTGTTTATTCTGATTGTGAGCTGCCCAGAGACCTTTGGGTAGTGGGCGGCATACAAGCTAAATAAATAAATAAATAAATAAATAAATAAATAAATAAATAAATAAATTAACATGTAATTTGGCCCGGAGTGAGTTTCGTAATTCAATGATGGTTCTGCTCAATTATAATCCAGTACTTGGACTGCAGCTCTTAGCCAGCCCAGCAAGTGGTGAAGGCCTCTGAGAGATTTAGTCCAAGAACATCTGGGGACCCAAGGTTGGGAATCCCCGCTCTAAACAAACTAGCCAGAAGAGAAACAACACGAAGTGGAAAGGGTTGCCATTTGTTTTAGGGTACAAGAGGAGGAACAGGACAGAATGAGTCCCACGGAGCCCCCTGCAAATGCTCCCTGTGCTCAAATTGCTTCAAGCAAACATGAGTTTGGAAGCATACCTTCAATGAGTGTGTGGTTAGTGCCATCATCATCATCATATATTTCCTAGCAACAGAATTCAGTTGCCAACACATGCCTTCTTTACCAGAAATAATCTGGTCTTCTGCATTTTACAGCAGCTTGCTGTGCAGAGCACTCGTGGGGGGCATTGCTCATCTCCAGGCATTTGAAACACACAACGTTCAATGGTAACTATAAATAAATAAATAAATAAATAAACAAACAGAATTTTCTTCGACTGTGTTCCATGCCACTCTTTCTATTTCTCTCTTCTCCTTCCTGATTAATAAGAAAATTTGTTTTTGTGCAAAACATGTGTGTGTGTGTGTGAGAGAGAGAGAGAGCAGATTCCATCTAATATTTTCCTGAAAGTTCTGAGAAGATCTGTGTAATCTCCGTCATGTGCTCCCTCACACAAAATCAGCTCCCTGACATGGAGAGCCTGTTTGTGAATATTTTGTTCATGCGGTACAATCCCATTTGTGTGTGTGTGTGGTTGTGTTCTGCCTCACGCAGGAAGCCTCTGCATTTACACTAGGGTCTCTTCTTCAGCTAGTTGTTTTTGTTCCAGGAAAGCAACAACAGGAAGGGGTCTGGTGAACTTCACGGGATGTGGGATACGCACAACTCATTAAAAATTGAATGGAGCATTTGTTTTGTGAAAGATGGAGTCAGTTCTCCATTCTCCACAGCAGCTGGCCTTGTTTTGACACCTGAGCTGTGTAGGTGTTGGCCTTAGGAGCAGCGACGGGGAAGAGTAACCACTCTTGGAAGCAACTTCTGTTCCATGTGTTCACAGCACAATGAATGTGGACAATTTGCTGCCCTCTTTTGTCTTTTCAAGTCATGGGAAGGCACTGAAAGTCCCACGGACAGGCCTTCCATGGCAGCCGAAAGAGACCTTTCACCAGGGAGGGAGGGCTTTTCCTCTCCTCGGTGCTTGGCATTCCCTCTGACTTGACTGCTTTGTCGTACTCTTTGCCCTCTCTGCTCCATTGCAATTGTCCTGGATTTTTTCCTCTCGGCAACTGCTGTCCAAAACAGCTGCACCCACTACATCTTCAGCAGTGGACCGAGGAGGGTATTAATCATATTTTTGAGGAGGACACTCTGCTATTTATCTCCCTGACATCTCTAGCATTTGGGAACCTGGTGCTACGCACAGCCCATTGACTAGTAATATTGCCCATTACCGTGCTCCATTGCCTTTCCCTGCCCTCTTCATTGAGTGGTTGTTCAACAGTGGAGTAGTGTTTGTTCAATCAGACATACTGATTGGAGAGCTCTTGTTAATTCCAGCTTTCAGAACGATACTCCCTACGACATTCCCAGTTCTGACTTCTCTGTAATGGAATAATTTAAATGAAAAGTGTCTGGTTCTCTCTCTCTCTCTCTCTCTCTCTCTCTCTCTCTCTCTCTCTCTCTGTGTGTGTGTGTGTGTGTGTGTGTGTGTGTGTGTGTGTGTGTGTGTGTGTGTGTGTGTGTGTGTGTGTGTGTGTGTGTGTGTGAGAGAGAGAGAGAGAGAGAGAGAGAGAGAGAGATTTTAGCCTAAACAGGCCAACTGGCTTGGAATCATCCAGAATAAATTTTCTATGACAGCGGGACATTTGGGCAAAAGACTTTATTCTGCACCCACTAAAGTTGGCTGGACAACAGTGCTGTAAATGCATAGAAATGTTCAGTCAGGTTTAGAGAAAAGTAAAATGTGTGCTACTTTGATACCCCCACCCCCAAACATAGTTTATAAAGCACTCTCTGGGTGGTCTGCAATTCAGTTATCCAGGCAACACATTGGCCCCCCACATCAGCAAGGTGGGTACTCATTTTACCAACCTCAGAAGGGTGGAAGGCTGAGTGAACCTTAAGCCAGCTACCTGGAACCGAACCCCAGGACATGAGCACAGTACAGCAGTTTAACCACTGTGCCACAAGGCTCCTTCCTAGTCTTACCAAGTGTAAAGTATGTTGTATTAACCATTATGTAAAACTCAGAATACAGTGGTGGTTTGGTATTTAGAGACCTCTCATAATTTAGGATGTAGTTTATATGCTGTCCATTCTGCCTTATGATGAACTCCACCCCTGCCCCCAGTGTTGTAGAGGTGTGAAATGGTTTTACCTCTCTGTCCTTCGGGTGGTGTTCTGGGATGGCACAGCTTGCCTAAGCTCAGGCAGGCGGTATGATCAAGTAAACCCAACCGCCATACATGTGCTGGGTGTTCTTGGTTGACTCCTCTGCCATGGTGCTCCGGCAAAGACTCAACCTTCTGCCTTCGGACCCCACTTCCAGGTATATACTGAGTTATGGAACTTGGGAACTCAGCCTAGCATGGCTGTGTGGGGATCAGCCCAGCAAGCTACTTGTGGCTTGTAAAACACATCTGGTTATTGGTGAGATACTGTAACTAGTGCTATTTCAGAGGCTTAACAAGCTAGACAATGAAGGGAACTGTTACTGATTTAAATGCAGCCTTTTATGGTTGTAAAACTGCCTCGTGGTCCTTTTAAAGGAGAAAGGCAGGTTAAAAATATTATTTATAATTGATTTATTATTTAAATAAATAAATAAATAAATGTTTAGAAAAAGAAGAGACAGTGTACTTGTCTTCAGAAGACCATCCCTACATGGCTCTTAGCCTGTTTAAAGGTCACAACAAGGTGTGCAAGTCTGCATAAGCAAAAGGTCCCTATACAAAATCTCTGTCTATATAATCAGCTGAGCAGCCAAAGAGAGGAACATTTTTATGAAGAAAAACTCTTCCATGACAGAAAGAGAGTAAGGCTTCAGAAACAGCCCAGAATAGCTTCAAACAAGGGAGTCTCTCTCTCTCTCTCTCTCTCTCTCTCTCTCTCTCTCTCCCCATCTTCACCAGATTTGTTTCTTGTATTTACATTCTTCTTTTTTCTCCAGTCTGCTCATGATGGTGGTGCTATTTATCTGCACTTTATCTTCATAACAATGCAAGGGAGGTAGTGCTAGGTCCATGATAGTGATGAGCCTAACATTGACCAGGGACTTTTCAGGCTCAGCTGGGACTTGATCTCCCCAGTCCGAGTTAAATTTTCTAGCCACTACACCACAATGCTTCTCCTTTGAGAATGATGCCGAATGTTCAGGATCGGGGATTTTTTTTCACAAGGAACGAAACAGAAATAAACATGGGCATCATTTTTCAAATCAAATAGCTCAAGTGTAGAGCTTTGAAGGAAATGTGTCCCTGGAGGGGAAAACATGCTGTTCGCCCCCAGCAGAGAAGTTTGACCCAAGGATGCTGGACAAATGTAAATCAAGAAAATGTATAGCTCAGTGTAATGTGCACGATCGTGGAAGGTGAAGAAGCTAGATGATGGTTTCAGGAAAACAGAGAGAATGCATGTCTAACCAAGTAAAGGATCTAGAAAACAAGGGTGGTTGGGCATAAAAAAAATGAAAACTGGACCTTTCAAGAAAGGAGCTTAATATCCTGGACAAACCAGGGATCCTCTAAGACCTTCTAAACCCATTTTCTTATTCCAGGAGGTCCCTTCCATCAGGGGTAATTTTGCTGTGCGGTGCAGCACCTAGAAGCAAATGCAACTCAACACAATAGACAGTTCATCAAGAATGCCTTCATAACGACTCACCCAATTTACAGCTTTCCTAAATGAGACAGCAAATGTGGTTGTGGGGATTATTTGCATATATCTTTGAATCTGTTTGGGTTGGAAGAGTCACGCTAAGGAATCCATGTGTTGAGTTTGTTTTGTGTTGATAATCACTTTCTGAGTCTGTAGACTATAAGACTGGATAATAAATGAACACATTTAGTACTTGTTTATTGGCCAGTATAATGTTCAATGTTTCTACTGACATAGTAGGAATGATGTCACCAGCAGTGGCGAATGGTCACTAACTGAAGAATTCCTCCTTCAGTTTCTGATTGCACACTGACTCACACACAATAAGGCCAAATTATGCACAGCCTAAAATGGAAGGAAGACCTCTGTAATCCACAGTAAGCTGCTGGTAACATCACTTCCGCTATGCTGGCAGATAGTGGCCATGGTATTGGTTTTTCACAACCTGTCCTTCACCGAAAAGTTTAATTTAACCATCTTTTTTCCAATCAGGCTCCTCCTCTTTTTTACCCCAACAGTATGTAAACACCTCAAAAATACTCCAGTAAAACAATATGTCCAAATTTTCATCATTGCAAAATTACATTATTCTGATAACTCCTAATGAATCACTGTGGACACATTGAAGAGTTAAATACCTTCCAATGATTATTAAGTATTTCCCTGGGGTGTTGGGGGTATATATTCCATGCTGGAGCTCTTCAGTTTGGGGGTATTTAATGTACCTAATCCTAATCCTCTGTTGTTATTAGGAGCCTCGTGGCGCAGTGGTTAAATGCCTGTACTGCAGGTAAAACTGTGCTCACGACCTGGGTTCAATCCCTGGTAGCAGGCTCAAGGTTCACTCAGCTTTCCATCCTTCTGAGGTTGGTAAAATGAGTACCCAGCTTGCTGGGGGGGGGGGCAATGTGTAGCCTGCACACTGTAATTAAAAAATTGTAAACCGCCCAGAGACTACTTGTAGTGGTATGGGGCGGTATATAAGCAGAACACTTTGCTTTGCTTTTGCTTTTATTGTTTTAATGACGCATACCCAGTAGGCCAAATCAGCTGCTTGGCTTTCTATCAAGTTTCATTTAAAACATTGACAACACCTGTCAAGCTGTGAGAAATTTTAAGGCCCTCTCTTTTCCGCCACCCTGTACTTTGCAGGTAACATCCTGATGCTTCCCTTGATGGCGTTGGCAGCCGCTGTATATATTAGCACATATTGACAGGCTGTTGCAGCACCTTCAAGTCAATCAAGCTCTCTCCTGACCTAAACAAATATGTAAATAAATAATGTTGTGGGATGGAAAGTTACGCACTTTGGCGTTAAGAAAAGGAAGACGAGTTGTGGACAGAAGCGAAGGAAAGGCACAGTGTCTTTTTTGAAAACCTTGTTGCTATTGGCTGTGAATGCCCACACTTTGGTATGATGAAATGAAACTTCTGCTATCATTGGCTATAGAATGTTCATGAATATTCTGACTGCTCAGACATTTTGTTTTAAAAAGCTGTAAGCACACCATGCCTAGGAGCAGATGGAGCTATCTGTAGAAACGGGGGGTGAGAGCATCACCATGGTGGTCAACTAGCACATGGTGAGTTCTGTGAATATGATTATATATGAGAGATTTAAGACAGGAAAGATTGTCCAACTAAACCTGTAAACGTTCATGGCTCACCGTTTATAATGGAATAGCTGCAAAGCCCGTGCTAGGAACGTATAGCAAGAGACGGAGTTCTTGCCTTCAAATTAATAGGATCCAAAAGTCTCTTCAGAACATCACTGTTATCCAGGTATTTAGAGGGGAAATATAAAGCAAAATAAACTCCACATTTTGAGCATTGTAGACTTTACACATGTCTAGAATGTTAAGACAGCAGATATATTTTAAAAACTCTCCATCACCCAGCACTTGCCAAATAGCTCAGTGGGAAGGCTGCCAGCTCCTTCCGTATTTCTGCAAAAGTCACTTGGAATATTTCCGAACCCGGCAATGCACATTTGCCAAGTTAACGTGCATCTCTTTAAAAAAAAATCCTTTGATCTTTCAGGCTCATAAATATGTAATAAAGTACACGATTGCCCTACTGATCTGTCCTCCATCAATCTTGCATCTCGCTTTTATTGATTCATCAAAATAAGATATGATCAAGGTACAAAAGAGTTAAAGGAGCTATTTATTTTAATGTTTCCTTGGAGAGCTTGTGTGTTATTCTGAGTACAAATTATCTATATAATATTTCATGAATGATGTTGAAGCATTAAAACTCACCTCTGCACTTCACGTTAACACAAAACACTGGCAGGAGGCCACATTCCCTCTGCTTCCAGTCTCATGCATGGAATATATACGAGATGGTGTCATCTTTCTTTGTCCTACACAACCCTCATTCTGAGAAATAATAAACAAATAAAACTATGCCAAATTTACATTTCAGCAAATGTGCTATATATTTTCAACATTCGATCCCTAAGTCACGCTTTGACATAATAATAATAATGAGCTGTCAAACCAATTCTGGCTTATGAAGACTCTTTCCAGGGTTTTCCATGTAGATAGTACTCAGAAGTGCTTGACCATTTCCTTCTTCTAGGGCAGGGACTGTCCAATTCTGAGCAGCCTGCAGTCTACTTTTTTCTTCCAAATGCCCCTGTGGTCTTCTTTGATCTCCCTATGCCCTCCGTCGTCTACTTACAGGAGTGTGCATATGGCTGCCCAACCAGGCCAGAGAGTGCTGAGTGTGTCCAGATTGGCCCTCCTCTTCCTCCTCTTCCTCCTCCTCTTCCTCCTCCTCTTCCTCCATCACCATGGCTGATGCCACAGCCACAAGGCTGCTCAACCAGGCCAGAGAGGGCCAAGTACATGGCCGACTGGCCTAGGTCTGTCCCAAAACACGTTGCCGCTGGTGGCAGATTAAGAGGCTGGCGGAGACCTATCAGGCTACTTCCTACAGCCCCATCGGCTGTAGCCAACACCTTGTGCAGGCCTGTTCTATGGGTGCCCTGGGATTGCACAGTTTGCCCAAGTCTACACAGGCTGGCTCTTTCTCATGGATGACCAGAACAAAACCTAGTAGAGCAAGTGACAGTGAAAGTGAGGGAGTGAGAACAAATAAGAGACACATCTTGCTAAGAAGAATAAGAAATGTATAAGGAAAAATCACAGTGGACAAAATGGAAAGAGCCACCAGGAGTTGTCAAGTCTAGTATCTTTAACTTTCTTAGAGAGGAATGCCTTGCTCCAAGGAACAGTATTTGTTGGGGGGGGGAGGCCTCTTTGGCCCACTCCCACCAGAAAAGTGCAAGACACAGCTTCCCACATTTCACACTTTCAAGAGGGGCAAAGGTGGGAGCGCTTTATTTAAGGTTGCACCACCCCACCATCTGTTTCTTTTGAGGCACACCCGCTTGCCCTTGGAACCCAGTATGAGATGTTCTGGTCACCCTTGGGGGTCCAGATAGGAACTTTTTTATTGGTTCACCTGTACAAATTGTGCTTTTTGGCCTATCCCACACTGGGTTTTGCTCAGTAGCTAATTAAGGGGCTACATTAAAGGATATTTATATGAACATTTAGATTGAGCTATTGCTGAGTTCTCATGGAGCACAGGAAGGAGTGGGGCCATCTGATCTCCCAGTGCTGCAGATCATGAGATTAACCTGCTGGAGGCAGCTAGAGTAGTCCCCTGCCACAACATGGTTCATATATTATGGTCTCAGTATATTGCATTGTTTTTTTTTCTTGTGAGAAGCAAGCTTCCAAAGAGAGTTTTTTAACCCCCTCCTGGCACCTCAGCAAACAGACCTGGAGCTGCCTCTGCCAGCTGCATTTGCAAAGAAATGTTTTTAACAACCCCTATCACCTCAGCAAACTGACCTTGGGCTGCTCTTGCCAGCTGCATTTCCAAAGAGAGGTTTTTAATACCCTCCTGACACCTCATCAAACAGACCTTGAGCTCTTGACACCAAGGTTTGCTGAGGTGTCAGGAAGGGGTTAAAAACCTCTCTTTCCCAGCGCAGCTGGCAGGAGCAGCCCAAGGTCAGTTTGCTGAGACTTCTGCATTTAGCTTCCAAATAAGGGTTTTTAACCCCCTCCTGTCACCTCAGCAGAGCTGGGGCTGCTCCTGCCAGTTGCTCTTGCAAAGAGAGGTTTTTAACCAGCCCCTAACACCTCAGCAAACTGACCTTGGGCTACTTCTGCTGGTTGCTTTTTCCAAAGAGAAGTTTTTAACCCCCTCCTGACACCTCAGCGAATCTTGAGCTCCTGGCAGCAAGGTTTGCTGAGGTGTTTGGGGGTGGTGGTGAAAACTTATTTTTGGAAACACAGCCGGCAGGAGCAGCCCAAGGTCTGTTTGCTGAGGCATTTGCATTTTGCGCATTTTCCTTTATTGCAGGTGGATCAGGCACCCAACTACCAAAATAAAAGGGGAAGTACTATATGCAGGTGCCTCCCTGAGCCACAGGCAATCTGAAAACAAGAAGCTTGCTGGCCTGTAGAGGTGGTAGCCTGAGATGGCTGGCCAAGGATGTATGCCTGTACTGGGGCTTGGGGCTTGCCCATGTATGGTGGGTGAGGAGGTCTGGTGAGGCCTCCAGCTCCTAACTTCTTTCTCTCCTATGGAAGGCCCTCCTTTATAGGGAGGGAAGATGGAAGTTTGAGTTAAATTTAATAAAATGTGGACCCATTTCACCCATTAACTCTGTCTCACCTCTTTATTGCAAAGTGGGTGGGTAATGCATAGCTTGGTAATCCCTCATCTTTTTGCTCAAAAAACAGCAGCAAGGTTTCTGAAATGAAAGGTTTTGATTGTATATAAATTGTACTCCAAACCAGGAACCAAGAACTGCCAGGATTTGTGCTTGTTCATAGAGCCTATATACCAACAGGAATCTTTCTTCTATGGTTACCAGCAAAGAACAGGATGATGATAAAGGAATCAGACCTAGGTGCTTCTGAGAAAACCAGATTCTGCACTGCCTGGTGTTAAGATTTTGGGCCAATAAGTGTGTCCAGAACTCTGTGTTGTTCATTGTCAAAGAATGGGGAGGAATTGTATTTCTGCAGAACAAATTAGTACAAAGCAGTTACGGTTCAGCTGAATTCTCTTCAAAGGAAATGTGCAAAGGGAGAAGCCTTTTTTAAAAAGCAGATGTTACAAGATAGAATGTTTGAATTGCTTTCCATCTTGTTCAAAGCTAAGAAGGGTCCAAATTTATGTGGGGTTATATTGAGATCAGAGAAGGTTCTGTAGAATGGCATTACGAACAACTAAATCCCACATTCAGCCCCATGGAGTACTGAGGCCAGGCATCGGATCTAGTGAAATTTTGATGGGAAAGCGGGGGAATTATACAAGCAATAAATTCAGTGAGTTATATATTGTGGGTCGTAAAATCTACATTTCGCGTCACAAGGGAGGAATAAGGTGAATCACTTAAATGTTTGCTCTGTGATGCTTGCTCACAGAGTCGGGAAAAGAAAGAGAATCCACATTTCTTCATGATGCCATAATCCACTGAACTGAAGGACCATCTGCTTCCTCTGTGACATATTTACTGCAGCAAAGGCTGGAGGCTGGCTTGTGTCAAGTGCCATGTTTTTCCACTGTAACTTTATGACACTGTGGCCAAAAAGCATCAGCTTATGTAGACAGTGCACTCAGAACAGACTGCACCTCTGAGGGAGATGTAGTCTGCTTTGCACCTGTGAAAATGTGGTGAGAAGCATCCAGTTCTGCAAAAAGACAGATGTACATTCGTTGAGGCATTTGATTGTACACTGTGTCTTCGTGGTCAACAACCGCATCGTGCTCCTACCAGCACAACCGTCCCTGTGCTCTCTGGTGTCGAAGATCTACCAGCTGCAGATCTTCCCACATAACTGCTAAGAGGCTAAGATCATCCAGTAGGGGACATGGTGGGATGAAGATGACACAACCCTGTAGGCACAACCAGTGTGACTGCAAAAAGGGCACCATGGTTGTGCAGCACAACTTTGGTTGGCCTTTGTTCATCTCAGCTGGCCCTCAACCAACTGAAGCAGTTAAGACTGAACCCTAAAGCAGTCATGGAAAGCATGTAAACTACTTTGAAACTGCTTAAGTCAGTGTACCCTGGGTGTGTTAAAACAGAAATCAGTAGCTGGGCAAGCTAGGATCAAAGGTCCCAAAAGCTTTGGTGAAGAAATGAAGTCAGACCTAACTGGGGTTTCAAGTAAAATGGATCCCACCACCGGCGATCCATAGGTGGTCTGATCCCCTAGGGATTCAGGATAAGATCTCTCCATCAAAACACAGTGTTCCAAGAGGTATTAATTTTCAGTTAAAGAACACATATGATGCATCTTTAGGATAACATGTTTTCCCCCAAATACACTTTTTAAAAAACGTTATAGAATGATTAGCAGTAAGATTGGATGGACCTATGAATGAATGGAGGTAAAGCTAACATGGAATCATAGGTGATTGTCTACATTTCTTGTGAATGGCTCCAGTGTTGGAGCACTCACACCAACACTGAGCTAATTGGCTCCATTTTCATACTGTGCTACCAGTTAGGAAGTTGCCTAAATCTGGCTTCCTAAACCCATTGTACTATGTCCTGAACTCTGGGTTGATTGAGAACAAATCAAATTTGTTGAGAACAAAAAAATATCTTTCAAGTATTTGAAAAGTGCTATCCTATCTCCCCTCAATCACCTTTCTTCAAGGTTAAACATGCCCAGTTCTTTCAGTCTTTCCTCATAGGGCTGAACTGTCTATCCACTCCTAACGCTGATGTTTGTTGACTCCTTTCCTTTGTCAAATACATTCTCTGCTGCCTCTCCTTATGAGTCCAGTGACACCGCTGTGCATATCAGAGTGGTCCCCAGTCCTTCAGCCCAGAGCCCAATAGAGTTGAAGATGCCCATGACTTAGCCACGGGGCTAGACAGAAGTATGCAATCATCTTCCCCTTAAACAGGACCCATTGGAGACGAGATGAGCAAATCCATTCAGTGGAAAGGCTTTGAAGATCTAGTTTTTATCAGCTATACCTTAAAAAGCAGAGAGAAATCCCATGTGCTTGGCTGTCCAGTTCATCATGTTTCAGTTGGCCTGTTTAACTCTCTGTCTCCCCATGACTGGGGTCGGAACAGGAGGGGCACCCCCATGGAATGACACGTCTTTGATTTGTAAGGTGAAATAGCTATTCTTAGCCACTTTCCTATCAAGGCCCCTGGTAGGAGGAAATGCAGGGGCTCCCTGTTCCCTGCAGAATCAATAAACCCTTTTGCCGATTCCCCGCAGGAAATGAAATTGCAGTGGCGAGAACAGGCAATTTTTTTAAAATGGAGTAGATGAGTAAAATTCATGGGTTTCCTTGTAGAACTTCTCTATGACGTTTCCCACCAAGCTGAGGAAGAAATGGGATGTTTCTTGACTAGGATGTTTAAAAGAGGGTTATTTGTGAAAAAAATAGTACCCTCTTTTCCCTTCCCTTGGCTATTGGAAACACAGCCAGCACCCTATGATCATACCCCCACTTCCAGGTTATTGAGCCATTCCAATTTCCAAACAAAGGCAACCTAATATATGAGCCACAAACTCACCTGCACCTCCAGGTGGACATACCCTACAAGAGCCAGGTTTGCACAGACACTAATTACGTAACCTAACAGAGATCTTGATGAGAAGAATAAGCGCCCTGTCTTCCATTCATGATTAGCAGCATGAAATTGTTCATGTCTTGAAAAATTCCCCTTGCTCTTGAGCCAGGGTAGGCTAAAAGCCCAGAATGACCAGAGAAAGGATGATGAAGAAGGTTGTGTCACTTCCAGTTGCCCTGCTTTTTCCCTCTGATCTTAAGGGGAGATAGCAGAGATAGCACAGCGACAGCAGCAACACTGCAGAGGGTGTGATTGGTCTAATAAGAGTTGTGATCTAATAGGCATGGGTTCAGCCCTCCAAGATCTAGGGATCAGCATGTGCATCTTTCAAATCTCTGAAAATAATGGTCCTCTAATGATGGACCACTCCCACATGTGTATGAGCGAGAAATGGCCCGAAATGGACAGTACAGTGGTACCTCAACTTACAAATTTAATCCGTTCTGAATGCATGCTCTTAAGTTGAACTACTCTTAAGTTGGGGTACCTATCTTTAAAAATTGAAAAAATAAGTTAAAAAAATGAAAAAAATGTAAGTTGAGCAGACCATATATAAAATTTGTAAGGTGGCAGTTAAAACGCCAACAGTTTACGGCTCTTAAGTTGAATTGCTCTTAAATTGAACTATTCTTAAGTCGGGGTACCTATCTAAAAATTGAAAAAATAAGTTAAAAATAAAATAAATAAATAAATAAATTGTAAGTTGAGCAGACCATATCTAAAATTTGTAAGGCGGCAGTTAAAACGCCAACAGTTTTCGCCTCTTAAGTTGAATTGCTCTTAAGTCAAGCTGCTCTTAAGTCGGGATACCACTGTATCTGCAATAGTTTCTGAATTCATGCCTTTATGTACTTTACTCTTACGACTACAGCTACAACTACAACTACTACAGCCACAGCAGAAGCAGCTACTCCTGGGAGTCTAGCTTTGAGTTTTGAACTTCTTGCCATGTTTTTCACCTAAATATATCCTCATAATGACAAGTCCAAGGTGAAGTGGAAAGGGCAGAGGATATAGATTATCCTAATCTGATCATCTTGAGTTTATTTTGGTGCCTGCTTTGCAAGGCTGCTCCACCAGGGCTCTAATTCTCAGAAGTCCCCAGGGAGGCTGGCAGGAAGGGAAATATTTATTCACTTAATCTATTTATTGCAAGAATATGCAAGTTACTAATGCAAACAGCCAACGCTGGCTTCCTAGTGGCACGTATTCCAACTGTTATATGTGAATGCATTTGTGTTTGTCCATGAGCATGTGTTTATGTGTGTTTCCAATTCTAGCCATAAGCTAGATGCTTCATGCTGTAGTTAATTAAAATTCTCATCAACAGGATACATAGATTTGGAGATGCTTCAACATATAAGAATTTCTTTTCAACGCACATTGTTTTAAAGGGACTTCACACAGTGGCTTAGAGGCTGAACTATAAATCAGAAGGTATTACAAGCTCAATGCCACTATGGCTAAAGAGGTTGATCTGAATATTATGTTTAAAAGGAATGCCACCAGTTTGCTGCTGCTACTATCATTGTTCTGTTTATGCATGTCAGCCCAGATGTTACACATGATTGAAACATCATTGTACTTGTGAATAGCAAGGTAAATGCAGGTACACAGTCTTTGTTTCCCTCTAGTGGTGAATTCTGACATTGTCCCTACAAAATATTGGTGAATTTTTTATAAAAGATAAACAATACTGTATTCTCGCTAATTAGAACTAAGCCAATATCACAAAGCCTGAAAAGTCTCTGTCAATGCAGTCCTTTGCATTTTTCTGTAAGAAAGGAATTCATCTTCTTAAAACATCTGTAGAAATGCATGTTAATATAATTTTGTTTTAAAGATATTGAACCACCTTTCAAAGAAGCTTGCAAAATGAAAAAACACACTAAATATACAAAATACAAAAGTGGAACAGGTGATACCTTTAGGCTACTAGAAAATACCAAAAATGTTGCTAATATATTGAGGGTGAAACCCTCTTCCTCTGAGTAGTACCAATAGGTTATAACATGGCAAAAGATGGATTTGCCAGGAGTTATTTCTTAGATGTAAGGTCCTTGGCAAGATGGGAAAGCCAGGCAGTTTCTTAGTGAGGCTCGGAGCTTGGATGTTGTAGGATGCATCTAAAGTAAATTGAAGGAGGTGTTTTTATTGCCCCAGTCCTTCCAAAGACATATCATGGCTCAAGTACACACATTCACACCTCTCCTCAATGTGGCTCATCAAGGCCAATGGCCCCTGCCTTGCCAGAGAAGGGGAGGGGGTTGGTGCAGAAGGACCATGCATTTCATTAGATATACAGTGAATGTCAGAAACAATGAAAGCTGGTTATAATATAAAACAGAATTCCCAGCCAAAACATACTGCATTGTGACAAGACATGGTTGTTGAAAACAGCAGCAATTCTGTAAAACAAACACAGAAAAAATATTGAGGGCTTCCCTAAAAGAATACAGCAGTTAAGGCTGGCAGAATGCTTGCTAAGTCTCTCATCCAAAAGAAGATTTTTGCTTTCTTGATACCATGAGATACAACAAGAATGAATACAGTATGCAAGACACTTACAGTGGAAACTGCAGGATTGGCTGGAACAAGGCATACTTGAGGAACAGAAAGCCAGATTTAGAGAAGGCAGATATATTCTGCTTGTAACATCTCTTCTCTCTATTCTGCTTTTATAGATTTTAAGGCAGCGTTTGACTCTGTATCTCAAATCAAGTTATGGGAGAAACTGGAGGCATCCTCAATAGATCACCAATTGCTCTATTTAATATGTATGCTTCATGAAGGCACCTCACTTAAAATAAGATGCAATCTCTGGGGCCATCTCACCAATTCCATTGCTATAGAGAAAAGTGTTAAGCAGGGTTGTATTTTAAACCCAGTTCTATTCAATTTTTATATTAATTCCTTGGTGGGCTGTTTAGATAATGTGAATTTCTACCACCATCCCTGCAAAATTTGTTGGAAAGCATATATCTGTATTACTCTATGCAGATGATGCAGCAGTACTTTGAGAACACCCATTGGCCTTAAAAGAGCACTGAGGACATTAACACAATATTATAAGGGAGAGTAGCTACAACTTAATTACCAGAAAACTAAAATCATGGCATTTGCCAAAAGATCTAAGTGCTATTATTGGAATATAGATGGTCATAAAATTGAGCAGGTCTCATCCTTTAAATAACTGGGTATAGTCCTCCATACTACCAATAGTAGAAAAGCCCATGGGGACTATACTGCTGATGTGGCACAAAGAAGCTCAATTGCTATACTTAAATATTTTAAGACTAGAGGTGGTCAATATATACCTGTGGCTCTCAAATTATTTGAAGTCAAATTAGTAGCCCAACTTTTGTATGGAGCCCAATTAAGCCCTCTTTCCAAATTTGCTCCTTTAGAACTTGTGCAGTCTAAATTTATAAGATCAGCGTTAAACGTTCCAAAATGTGTTTAAAATGCCACTCTGTGACTAGAGCTAGGCTTTATGAAAATGGAGGCTAGGATGTGGGTGGTCATTCTCAACTACTGTCTCTGGCTATTTTTTTAACCCTTGGGCCTGGCCCCATTAATTTTAAAGGATGACTTCACATCCTCCTGGAAAGGGGCATTGATAGCCAAAATTTCATCCCTGGGGTTTTCCCCAGGCCAAAGTGCTCATTAAGCAGAGGGTGATATAGAGAGACAATTGGATTTAGCTAGATCTCCAATGTTTGTTATTGATGATTCTGGTAGGTATCTCTCATCAGAGAGCCTTTACTTTGGCACGATGCGATGCCCTCCCTGCAGCTGTCCTTGAGGGCGAAGATCAGAAGATCCCTTATACAAAGAGACTATGCCACTGTGGCTCCAGGGATGTGGAACCAACAGCACACACCCAGTACTTCTTTGATGCTCCTCCTCCACATCTGGGACAGTTTTTTACAACATGGGAAGTTGATTGGCAGCCAAAACATCTGCGAAGAGATAAAGCTTTCTCCTGCAAGCTTGTTGCAACTACAGACTCCCTCTGTTTGTGCTGATTTACAACAGAAACTTTGTCCTCCAACATCTCATGTCTCATCTGCACCTCCTCCAAGAGCCTCCCAGATAGGAAATTAATTGTCAAGTCCTGCTCCTGCATGCTTTCCAAACTGACAACTTGAGTCTAATGAAATTATAGTTATGAAACACTTATGGGCTTCTGTGAAAGTCATGACATGTTCCTGCAACTGAAGAAAAAGCTCAGAAAAATCTTTTAAATATTCAGCCATATATTGTCCAGGAACAAATCTCTTTCTATACAGCTTACATGTTAAAGACATTTTTGACCCTGCAGTCTGACATACATATACAGACTTTAAAGCATTCCAGCAATCACTTCTTTTGCTTTTGCCTGTTAGATAATTAAGCTGTGAGTTGTTTAAGCACAAAATAATTATTGCCAATGCCTACTCATCTTTGGCCAAATCCCCCTCAGACATTTGAGCTCGTGAATTTATGACTATTTGCCAAAGAGACTCTTTACACAAAAACATCTCCATTTTTAACTACCATGAAAAATAGTTATAGTCATTAAGACATAATAATGGAAGGATATTTCTGGAGGGAAATGGGCTGGTCAGTACCTTAAGAATTGTAACTATGTAAGTACCGAGGAGGGGTTTGCACGGGGTCTTTTTTGTTATATTTGTATGAGTTTTGTTTAATTGTTTTGTTCCTTTATTGTAAACTGCTTTTTTGCATCTTGTATTGTAGTTTTAAAATTATTTTAAAATGAATAAATTTTCTTCTAGAAAGACATAAGAGTGGAAGATTATTTGCCTGTTGCTGCATTGTGAAACCCACTGGTACTGGCAGGTCAGTATCACTTTCACTTTCACTCTAAGACTCTGACTTTTGAGCTTTTTTACTTCCAGCTCCTTCCAGCTCCATTCCACTTTGCTTAGCCTTTTCTTTAGACATTCTGGCAAAACAACTGTTCAGTTCTCTGTTTCCTTTAGGATTGATTTCCTCTGCAATTAATATTTGCTGGGATTAATTTCCCCTGGGCCCTGTCACAATATGCTCTCTTGACTCTTTACTGCTGAGTACATAAGAGCAAGCAGAGTAGGAAATTGTTAGAGAAACACAATGACTCAACACAGAAAAATATACACAAGAATTTATTGTATTAAAGAGTTTAGGCACTCATTGGCAAACAATGTAAACACAAAGCATGACAGCATAACATACAAAGAATATAGAGAGGCATAGCCTGACTTACAACAGGTTGAGCAGGGTGACCTGACTTAGTATCAAAGTGAACTGATCTATATCAGGTGAAGTCTCACTTCTAGCTATTTCTTAATAAAGAAACTTCTGCCCAATCATGTAACACCACATCATTGCTTAATTACTCTGTCCCAGCTGCATTACATTTTGATGCTTATATTGAAACTCTTCACAGGCATACTCAATCAGGTTACAGAGCATAGAGTATTAAATTTTAACATACACATACAAATTGTATTGGGAACAAATCTTGACTCACCCTATATCTATCTATCTATCTATCTATCTATCTATCTATCTATCTATCTATCTATCTATCTTCATATTTTTATAACTTTCTGGAACTATTTTATAATTTCCTCTTATTGCTCTTTAGATTGTTTTATATCAGTTTTATTAAGATCAATGTTAATTCTTGGATTTCTGCCCAGTATTGTGATACATCCTTATTTTGGTCTGTGATGGGCCTAAACACTCTTTATATTTTATTCTTTTCCACTGGTCAATGACTGTAATAAATATTTGAATTGGACTGAACAAGAATGAATAAAGGAAAAGGACTACAGTATATCAGGGTCTCCATGAATAAACATTGAAAGCATGGGACAGCTGTTTTAATGCCAATAAAGACACAAACAACCCATCCAAGGCTACCAACTGACACACACAAAAGCTATACTCACACAAGTTTATTATGTTTCATTATGTTCCTGTTCTGTTGCTGTATTTTTAATGCTTCATTGTGTATTTAAAAAATCATCATCACAAAGGGATGAATGATTCAATTATGCAGCAGTATCTCAGACAGCCTTTGCAGTCAAGAAGAAAAGTAGTACAATTCTTTGCCCTTTTCTTTGAAGATGAGACAAGCAAGGATTTACAGACGTAGCAGTGATAACTTTGATAGACTTCAGTTATAATGAATTTCAGAAACCTGGGACCCTTTCCCTCATGCCTGTCAAGCTGACTGCTCTCAGAGGCAAGCAAGAAGGGCCTCTGCTGGCAATCTTTAAGCACGTGTATCTGAATGTGCCTATACTCTTAAAATATGTATTTCAAAGTATACCCATTTTGAAACATTTCTTTTTCCAAGAACAGCATTGCAACATTTGGAGAAGTGTGAAATCATTTGGTAGCTTGAATCCAAATCTGCACTCAGATCAAGAAGTGAGATCAAAACATTCTGCAAAATAATTCATAAAGATCAAATTTCTGAACAATTACTTAGTTGAAAACCTAGACTTTTTTCTTTCAGCCCATATTTTAATCCAAGCTGGAGGAGAATTTCTCTCTACCATCCTGTCATGGTGGAATGTAACATTTTAATTTGATTTTCATGGAGATCAACATTTACCACTCCTGAATGGAGGCGAGGCAGGATATAACCCTCCTTGTACTCCACTAGAACACTGATCCCCAAGATGGTCTTGGACTACAACATCCAGAAATCTAGGGTGGTACAGCCAGCAGTGAAGAGACCCACAGTTGGGAACCACTGCACTAGAATATTAGTTTGCGGCTTCAAACCGCACATCTGATGATGATTCACAGTTTTATCTCCTCAAGCCTTCCTTATTAGTCCACTTCACAGTCTTCAAACTTTCATGAAGTGTAGCAGTAGCAATGTATACTCGAAGGCTTTCACGGCCAGGATCCAATAGTTGTTGTGAGTTTTTTGGGCTGTTTGGTCATGTTCTGGAAGTTTTTCTTCCTGATGTTTCGCCAGACTCTGTGGCTGGCATCTTCAGAGGGCAAGGAGCTCAGGGAACTAGGAGTTCTCTCTGTGCTCCCAAATAGCACAGCAATTAAATAATAGCAATAGCAATTAAATATGGTTGTTATTGAGCTGAATATTATGGGTATTAACATACAGAGAACATTCCATGGTAGGCTGACCAAAATAATAGTCCACTTGGGGAGGAGATTTGGCTTAGGGAACCCCACCAAATGAGTGAAGCAAGAGTGGCAAGCATGAATATACACCTATGAAGATATACTTTATGTATTTGTTGTCATGCAACTTCAAGTTATCTCCAATGCAGGCTGACCCTATGAATGAGTGACCTCCAAAATGTTCTCTTCTTAAAGCCTCATTCAGCGCTTGTACACACAAGCAAAGTTCAAAGCAAAGTGTGCTGCTCATATGCCACCGCCACCCCATAGCACTTAAAGCACTCTCTGGGTGGTTTACAAATAATTATGCAGGATACAAATCCCCCCCCCGCAAGTTGAGTATTCATTTTACTGACCTCAGAAGGATGGAAGATTGAGTGAAATCTGAGATGGCTATCTGGGATTGAATATCTGGGATTGAACCCCACACAATCTTCTGCACATCTGGTTTTCTTTTCCTATTGCCCTTAAACTTTCTCATCATTGTCATCTTTTCCAGCAGGTCTTGTCTTCCCACCATGAGGCCGAAGTATGACAACTTGAGTATCATCACGTTTCTTTCCAGAGACAGTTCAATTGTTTGATCTAGGACACACACATTGTCTTTCTGGTGGTCCAGGGTATCCACGATGGCAGGGGTGTCCAAACTTTTTGCAAAGAGGGCCAGATTTGGTGAGGTGAAGATGTGAGGGGGCCAACCATTCAGCCACATTTGGCCCCTGGGCCGGACTTTGGACAAGTCTCTATAACATGCAAGGGGAGGTGGGGAGGATGCTGCAGCCACAGAGCCGGTGGCAGGTAGGCTAGGCAGGTGGCTTGGAGGATGGACAGAGGCAGGGAGGGCAGGCAAACCATAAAACTGTGAGCTGATGTCTCCATCCGGTATGGGGAGGGTCCAGCTGGCAGGGATGAGTGGCAAGCTGAGCCAGTGGGCCACATGAAATTTGAAAATGGGACGCATTTGGCCCCCAGGCCTGACTTTGGATATGCCTGCACTATGGGGTTAATTTGTAGGGAAGAAGCAATAAAGATGCTAAGCCTTTGAGGAGATATGTGACAAAACAGAAAGGTCACCATGATTTTTTTACACCTTATCTTAGAACCACAGTGCTGGAAGGGACCCTATGAATCATCAAGTCCAGACCCTGTCAAGAAGGCCCAGTGGGGAATCGAACTCCCCAAGCTTTGACTCACTTCTCAAACCCCTCAAAGATACATTAGCCAATTGTCATGTATCTAAAACTCAACTTTATGACCCCTGCAACTGTGCATTGACATCACCATGTGCAACAGCATCAAATTAACATGGGAAGGAGAAAGGAGAAGACACTAGAGGTTGGAGGAGAGCATTTACCAAGCAAGTAAGAGAATGGGGGTATCACAGGGAAGTAAGAAAACTGCAGATCTAAAAGTGAAATATTAGAAAGGCAAGATAGACAGTAAAGGTAGGACAGAAAAACAAGAAGATAGAGGGAGATAGCGGGAAGATCCATCCATCCATCAAGCAGGAGGAAGTATGATGGAGAAGTGAAAAGGCAGCAGAAGTCTTATTTAGAGAGCCTGCAGGAACCAAAATTCTCTTTTAATATGGAACATAATGGAAAAATCAGTTCAGCTTACAACAGTTCACTTTAACATCATAATCTTGGAACCGGAGAGGTTGCACTCGCAGGGGTCTGCTGTGTGAAGTAGGTCATGTGAGAAGAAATTCTCCTTGAATTTAGCTCAAAAGGGATTAAATCAACAAACCAATCTAATGTGTGGTGGTGGTGGGGCTTCCAGCACATCTGGGATGATAATTCTAAAAGATCTGTAGGTGGTAGCAAGCGGAGCCTTTTCTAAACAGAAAAATATTGTGAATGGTACTCTTGTGTGAACACAGCCTGTTGCATTGTTGTTTAATCTTGGTACAACACACCCACCCCTGGAAGTTGTGATGATCACATTCTCATGGCAAGGAAGATGACATCTTTATTATTATATTACCAACAAATGTATCATTCTGTACTATCGCCTGAAGGCTCCTGGTGTGGAATAACAATAAGCATTAGCTACTTGAGTTTGCCCTAGAACCTGGAGGGATGAGAAGATAATGATTAGATCATGCTCACTGTAGGAAGATATTAATATAGAACTTTCTATTACGCATCCTGATATGGACCTCTGCTGTTCAGAACTGCCTTTACAAAACTTATCTCTAAATGACAGAAAAAAAGATCACATACCCATTGCACAGAAACAGCAAGAACAACAACAACAACAACACACACACACACACACACACACACACACACACACACACACACACACACACACACTTTTATCTTGCATATTTATGTCTGTGCTACAAAGAAAAGTCACTTTTATGGCACGTTAGCAAGAATTATGCTATAAATATTACATTACAAGGTTCAGCTGCAGTGCTATTTTTGAACACATTCACACTGCCGCATATCAGCATGTCACTTAAATATTTCCTTTGAAGCGAGCATATTTTTTAAAAATTAAAACACATCATAAAAATTCCAGTGTTACAGTTTTGTGTGTGTGTGTGTGTGTGTGTGTGTGTGTGTGTGTGTGTGTGTGTGTGTGTGTGTGTGTGTGTGTGTGTGTGTGTGTGTGATTGTGTATGTTTTTTTAATCCTCCCCCTCCTCCTTCATTTTCTCCCCTTCTTCTCCCTCCTATATCTCTTTGTGCTCCATCCCAGTGGTGTGTGTCAAAATGTCTTTATGAAAATAAGACATTAAAAAGTTATAGGTTTGACTTGGGGCTGGGTTGGGGCCGTGGAAAAGGAGGCAATGTCATTTTAATTGAAAGAGACAATGTTGTCAGCCAACCCACTCCTCCGGTTGGGAGGCCCAGCAGTCTTGTGTTTGTCAACCTGATTCCACCTGACACTTGAGTGAAAGCATTTTGTGCTAATTTGCTCGGTGCTTGTTGAGTAAAGCTGAGGAAGTCTGAGTGAGGAGGTGATAGGTGGCAATTAAACAGGACAAACGGCCTCTGGGAAAGAAGCGAGTCTTAGAAACTTGTTGCTTTTTGGATGAGCGGGAGCAAAGGACAAAGAGGTGGAGGTAGGAAGAAGGAATGATGATCTCTGAAATCGCCAAGTGGCAGGATCTGGTGCAGCCCCTTGCAACCTGGTACCCTCAGACTACCGATCCTAGAACACCCACCCCCAGGCAGGCTTACAGGAGTAGTTGTCAGCCCTGCATATACTGGAGGGCACAAAGTTGAGGACGATTGCTGTAGTCATTCTATAATTGCTATGCCAAGTTTAGATGACTGGATAGCTCAGTGGTATAGGGTGCAGAGCCAGAGGTTGGGAGTTTGAGTCCCTCCTGGGCCTCCTGGGAGAAGAGCCAGCCTATGGGGCCTTGGGCAAGCTGCACAGTCCCGGGGCATTCAAACACCTCTGAGGACTCTCTACCTAGAAAACCCTGAACATGTTCACCACAAATCTGAATTGACTGGGTGGCACAAGTTGATTATTATTAGAAATGGGCATGGAACAAACTTTTGGTTTATTTCATTATTTGTTATTCGTTTCGTTACATAACGAAATGAATAACAAACTGCCCCCTCTAAGAAAAATCAAACGAAACAGAAATTTCCGTTTTGTTTTGTTTCGCTTTTCATTCAGACGGTGTCTCCTACCTAGAGTGACCCTTGTCCAGTCCTCCTGGCTGTAGCGTTGGTGGCAGGAGGGGGGGGGAGCCGACGGGCCCACGCTACAGCTGGTAGGCAGGCCATGTGGTTGGCGGAAAAAAATAAAAATAATATAAAAATAAAATAAAAATAAATACATAAACTATCCTACGCACGGGCCCTGGTACTGGCCCGCAAGCACCGGACCTGACCCGTGGGTCACTGAACCAGCCCATGGGCTGCAGAAGTGGCCTGTGGGCCAGCTAAAGTTAAAAAAAAACAATCTGGTACCAGCCCGCGAGCACCAGACCTGACCCACGGGTCACTGAACTGGCCCACGGGCCAGCAAAAGTTAAAAAAAGAAAGAAAAGGTGTGTCCCCAGTCAGCACCTCAAAAACCCCTGCTGCAGGGGCCAGGATCACCTGTTGCTGCTGCCACTGCCCAGTAATGACCCAAAACGGTTCTTTTTAAAAAAAAATCGTACGTACCTGAACTGAACCAAACCAAGGGTGGGCCCGAAACAGATGAACCCAAACCATGGATTTTCTGTTTCATGCCCACCCTAATTATTATATATCATCTTTAGCTTGGAAACCAAGAAGACACCTAGAGATCCTGCTTGACCATCAACTCCCACAGTCCTTTGTCATTGGCAAATCTTGGCTTGGACTTCTGAGAGTTCTGGTCCAAAACATCTGGCTGCTGAAGGTTCACCACCACTGAAGTAGCCCCTTAGAGGTGGCTAAATATGCCCAAACATCAGAGAGACAGGTATTGTCAGATACCTTGAAAATTACCTTTTTCCAAAAAAGGAAGGAAATAAGTAATTTGTGAGCCATCTGTTTCAATTTCTAGTCCAGATACTTTGCTACAGAACCAGATCTGGCCCTTCTACGTTGAGGTGGACCTCACATGAATGATTGTGAATCAGACCAGGTTGGAGAGCAATGTGGGCATGATGCAAATCCAGTTCACAGTCCTGCAAACAAGCATATGTGTGCTTTGGACTTGAGGGCAATTCTTCTACTCTTCCCCCAGTTCCCTTCTCCTACTTCAATTTATTTCTCTGCTTAAACAAGAGGAGGTAAAACTTGGGTTTTGTCACCATCTGGCTTTTGCTGATAGCAGGCAGGAAATGACTGTGTCAAGGCAAAAGGCGGGGATGAGGCAAACAGCTCACTCTGTGGTCCCAATTTCATTCATACTTTGGGATGGGGAAGACGAGGAGAAGAGGCGGAAGAGAGTTGGAGAGCAGCCTAACAAGAAACACATGGGTATCAGCAAACTAAACACAGCTGGACCCCCAGCTCTCTTTGGACACCCCTCCCATGCTCTCAAGTATCCTCCGTATCACATTTGTTGTTGTCATAGCCCCAGATTTCAGTTGCAGAGAGGATGTGAACACCGCTGGGATAAGGCAGGTTGGATATCATGGCTGATGGGAAAACAAAACAGTCATGTCCGCTTTCTCTCATTCCTTTGCAGGCCTTCTGCACATGTGTGTGTGTGTGTGTGTGTGTGTGTGTGTGTGTGTGTGTGTGTGTGTGTGTGTGTGTGTGTGTGTGTGTGTGTGTGTGTGTGCGCGCGCGCACACACACACACACACACACACACACACATCTCAGCACATTTATTTTTACTGTTTTGTCAGTCTGGGTCATGAGTTTGGTAGTTTCCTTGCTCCTTCACTTGCCCCCTCGCCCCTCTCAAGCGTTTAGCCTGGGCACTCAAGGTCTGGGGTTCTTTCTCCTGGTGTCAGGCTTTGGGTTTACATTCAGGAGATGCTGTCAGAGTGGCCACCCTAGATTTTGAGATTCAGTCTCGTAGTTTCCGAACATGCACCCAGAAGCTGTGTTGTTCACATGTTCTAGAGTTGTTGCTGATGCTGCTTCCAGAAGCTACAGATAAGCCTTTGGATCCATCACTGTGTCTCTAGCTAATTTGCACTCACATCATTTTGCATCACACTTCGCACCCTTGCTGAAAAGGTCATCTCCTGAGACATCATAAGGACCTATCACGAATGGGCAGGGTTTAGACTCAAAATCTTTGGGAATGGATACAAGTGGCCTGGAAACTCTAGGATGACAAGATACTTTATTTTCACACACAAAAATGCATGCACACACACACACTTGCCATCTTTGAATGCTCACATTATGTACAAATATGTACGAATTAAATAAATTAATTGATTTCAGCAGTCAGTTTAAAAGCTCATATTGTTTTTGTTTACTGGGGGGTCATGTCCAGCAAGTGTCCTCTCCCCACCCTCCAGCTTGCCACAAAATCAGTTTGGGTCTTCAAGGGTTTTGAAAAGCATTTTCAGAAAAAGCTTTTTCCCAGAAAAGTCCAGGAAAACCTAAGAAGAGATGAAAATGCCAATTCAGTTTTTCATTTCTCTAAGCTTGACTTTTTTAAAAAAAATGATCCCATGTTTCTACACATTTCCATGTGTCTTCTTCCCAATATGCATTTTGGGTACAAAACTTGGCTTCCCATAGCTGTTTTGAAAAATTTACAAGCTATTGCTTATTTGGGATGGAAAAATCTTGAGTTTTTCTGAAAGAAAGAAAGAAAAGAGAGAGAGAGAGAGAGAGAGAGAGAGAGAGAGAGAGAGAGAATAGGAAGTTCTGAAAATGACAGGTATATCCACTCAGTTTGAAGGCTTTGCAGTTATTTAACTCTTAAATGTTTTGAGTTCAACTTCCTCTGTTCAAGGATGTTCATGTCAAATTTGGATTTCTACCTTTCTTCAGAGACTCCCCATCTTCAGCACTTCATATTTCAAGTACCCGCAACAAGGTGTTCCCCGTTCTAGGAAGAACTGTATCTACTGAATTGGACCAGTGCAGGTGAGGGAGAACTTTATTTCTTTGGTGGAGCTTTGTCCAAAGGTTGTATATCACAAATATTCAGGATCGGACAACCCTGGGGTTTAAAAAGTTGGCTGTGGGAAAAAATAATCCCAGACTGTCAGCTACACGTGGAGGAAAGGGTGGCAGAAAAAAAAAGTCTGAGTAGAATAAGGTGACAAATGCATTCTGTCATGCTGCATGTAAGAGTGCCGTGTTCCAGTGTTCTCTCAGGGGCAAAACATCCTGCTTAAGTTGATAAAAAAAGACTAGAGATGTCATACAGAAATTATGTATTGTGCAGTACTTAGAGGATTTTGGTGTTTTAGGCAGTGGAAAAACTTCTAGGTCAGCTTGCTTTCTGCTCCTTTTCTGTTTTCAGGCTGCTTTATTACTAAAGAACTTTGCACTTAGAAAAGCAATTCTGTGACAACAGAAAGTGCTGCAGTCACGTCTGCTAAACTCAGCCTCAAACCTGGTTCTAAAGCAGTACTTTCAAGGAGACAAATAAGTTGGAAGTTTTGTGAATGTTATTTCAACTGTGACAGCTTTTCTGTCCGTGTATCAGCCTGTTACTGCACTTGCATACTGGTGTTTACAGGGCAGATAAACAAGTGCCCAAAATTTTTCCTGGTATCTGGGAAACAGTGTTTTCAAAAAAAAAGAAAAAGAAAAACCCTTTTATTTAAAACCTTGACTGTGAAACTTTCATCCGGGGGGGGGGGAATAAAATATAGATCTACAATAGTTTTCTCTACCCCCACCCAAAAAAAAATAGTGCCAGAGTGTGAAGTAGTGCAATCTCAACTTGTGTGGAAAGAATTTTGGGGTTCATACCCCGTTGCTAATCCCAACTAGCAGTTGATTTGATGGAGCCACTCTGGTTTGGACTAGTAAGAGTTGCTGGGCAGGATATGTGACAATTTATTCCCTGCATGTCCAGGGATTGTGCCTCTTTTGATAAACAATCTGTGTATTCATTATTCAAGGTGAGTCAGGAATTTGAACCAAAAAGAAAATGAGAGGCAATGGTGATTCATTTAGTCCTCCTAACTGAGCTCTTTTTCTGGATGCTTATATCCTTTACATAGCCTCATAAGGTTCTCTGGTTTATCACCAATGAAAGGTCTAGAATAGGCATGGGCCTTTCATTTCAAAATGGGTCCAGTTCTGAAATGAATCACTGCAGCACAGGTGCTTTTCGGAACTTGGATCCACCCTCAGAAACAAAACCACTCATTGACTTACTTTGCCTTATCTCGTGCGAGATGCAATTCTAACCAGGAAGAAGCCTCCAATGTGTTCCTTCTCCCTGGTGCTGCCCAATCAGACATGGAGGCGGGATGATGCATGTCTCTGCACAGCTCCTGATTGGCCAGAGCCAGGGAGAAGGAACGATGATGTGTTGGAGGCTTCTTCCTGGTTGGAGTTGCACTCCATGTGAAGTAAGACAAAGTAAGTCAATGGGTGATTTCGTTTCTGAGGGTGGGTCCAAGTTCTAGGGTAGAAGTATCCCATATTCCTCTTTGTTACATTCTGTCTCCACCATAAGCATGTGAGGAGGGGCTAGAATGAGAGAGGATGGTGCAGGTGGTCCCAGTAAGCTTCATGGCTGAACATGAATTTAGTAATCAGAATGCTGTTGGTTATTTATAAATGCAACGAAACATTGACAAAATAAGCTTGTGTTCTTTGTTGCACACTACCTAGTAGCAATCCACTGCTGTGGCTTGCAGTTATACCACTATAAATAACCAACAAACTCTGGGCCAAATTCTATAGTTTATCTCCAATATTTTCTCCAATTCACTGCTCTGGCTTAAAGCTTGAAAAGCTGCCCTCTCTTTCTTGCTCACCCCCTCCCCACCCCATTTCTCAATACCTTGTGCTGTCTAGCCTCAATTCACTGCTGTTCTTTGCAGATACAGTACAGCTGCAGAAATAGTTGGTAGACGCTGGGATCACACCAGTGAAAGGCCCTAGTTACAAGACTTTTCATTCCACTCTTGCTGTACTTCATGGTCACATCTCTGTGAAGATTCTCAGTCATCCAGGTGAGGTTATCTGGAAGTTGAGTCATGGCAACTGGACTTCTTTTCTTGTGAGATCGAAATGTTTTGCTACTCATCCAAGCAGCTTCATCACAAAGCTACTTGGGTGAGTAGTGAAATGTTTTTATCTCACAAGAAAAGAAGTTCCAGATTCGTGGTCACATGACATGTAGACCTGGAAGTACATCCCAGTGCTTTGGGGTGTTGCCCTACCATTTCCTTCAATTTGAAGCAATATGGCTAGCTACAATGTGGTGTCAAATTATTTTCTTAGATGATGATGATGATGAATAATAATAATAATAATAATAATAATAATAATAATAATAATAATAATAATAATAATAATAATAATAATAATAATAATAATTTGTTGACCTCCAATTTCACAACTCCTTTGTATTTCTTCTAGTTCAAGTTTACTAAACACCTTGTTTCTGATAATATATCTTCGCTGGTCAGCTAATCGTAATTCAGGTATCTTGGAGTTTGGATATTCTTGTTTCCATAACTGCTGCATCCGCTTTTGGTAGCCACGTTTTTCAGGTTCTGCTCTATAATAGCATTTCATGATTGTCCGATTCTCTGGTAGAGTATATTTCTGCCGCTTCTGAGATGGTTCAGCTTCCAGTAACTCTACAGGCCCAAGCCCTGGTGCATGGGCAGTTACTCGAAAAAGTCAAAGGAAAAGTAGATGAGGAAAAGACCTGGTTATGGCTCACCAATGGAACACTGAAAAAAGAGACAGAAGCCCTGATTTTTGCAGCTCAAGAACAAGCTATTAGAACAAATGCAGCTAAGGCTAGAATAGAAAAATCAGCTGAGTCCCCCACACGTAGACTCTGCAAAGAGGTGGATGAAACTATCGACCATATATTGAGTTGTTGCAAGAAAATTGCTCAGACTGATTACAAACAGCGTCATAATGTAGTTGCTCAAATGGTCCACTGGAATTTGTGTCAGAACTATCATCTGCCCATAGCAAAGAACTGGTGGGACCATAAGCCTGAAAAAGTGATTGAAAATGAGCATGCAAAATTACTTTGGGACTTCCGAATACAGACAGACAGGGTTTTGGAGTATAATACCCCAGATATTGTGGAGAAGAAAAAAGTGTGGATCATTGATATTGCTATACCAGAAGATAGTAGAGTCACTGAGAAACAACTTGAAAATAGAGATGGGCACTAAACGAGTGATTTTTCATTTTCGTTTTCGTTTTTTCGTTTCATTACGCAATGAAAACGAAATGAAATTTTTTTAAACAAAACAAAAATGAAAACGAAACGAACAAATTTGCCGTGTTTTCGTTTTCATTGCAGCGGATGCATTGAACTAAAAAGAATGCTAACGAAAAAGCATTTTTTTGGTTTTCATTTTCGTTTTTTCATTTCGTTACCTAACGAAATGAAAATGAATTTTTTTGCAAAAAATGTCAAGAAAACGAAAATGAACTGAAACGGACCCCTAAATGACCAAACGACAAACGAAACACCATTTTTTTGAGTCATGCCCATCTCTACTTGAAAAAATTACCTGATATCAGGATCTGAAAATTGAACTTCAGAGACTCTGGCATAAACCGGTACAGGTGGTCCCAGTGGTAATCGGCACACTGGGTGCGGTGCCTAAAGAGCTAAGCAAGTATTTAGAAGAAATTGGAGTTGACAAAGTCACCATCAGTCAGATGCAGAAAGCCACCTTACTGGGATCTGCTTGCATAATTCGCCGATACATCACTGAGTCCTAAACGCTAGGGAAGCGTTCGACTAGTGATTGGTAATATAAAATCCAGCGTAGATAGCTGTGTGGTTGGTTAATTAATTAATTAAAATTAATTAATTAATTAATTAATTAATTAATTAATTAATAATAATAATAATAATAATAATAATAATAATAATAATAATAATAATAATAATAATAATAATAATAATAAAGAAGAAGAAGAAGAAGA
Organism: Phrynocephalus forsythii; assembly: GCA_029282475.1. Lineage (NCBI taxonomy): Eukaryota > Metazoa > Chordata > Lepidosauria > Squamata > Agamidae > Phrynocephalus > Phrynocephalus forsythii. The sequence goes on along the minus strand of JAPFRF010000014.1, from coordinate 20,041,116 downwards.
AGAAGAAGAAGAAGAAGAAGAAGAAGAAGAAGAAGAAGAAGAAGATCAATAGTTCAGGTACTTTTCTGTGATGGGTATCCTTTTTTCTATAGTGCCAGCACTTGTGATGGACTCAGCACCCCCACCCAGGAATGTGTCAGACAGTAGGTGGAGAGATGCAACACCTACCAATGCCTTTAAAGCTGTTGACATAAGTTTACCAGTGCATCAACACACTGGCTGCGGAAAAATGAATTCAAAAATTTAAAAGACAGCCATGCAGCAGTGATGGCAGCTGCCTTTCCTGTGACTTTAGTTCAATGAAGTTTCAGTATGATTGTACACACATGCTGTAATGCAACAGAATATTTTGAGCCACCACCAAAACAAAAATAGTAGAAGCCTCCAGGCGGACAGATAAGGATCCACAGTTAGCACAGTGATGAAAAGATTTGTGAATGCAAATTTAAGCTGCAAACTCATTGCGGCATAACCGGGAAATATTTCACTGGTGTGACTGTGGCTAAAGGTTGGGCCAGGTTCTAGCAGTTTTAATGTCCAATTTTTTCTCCAATTCACAAACCTTGCTGGTGGAGCTGAGAAGTGCTTCTGATTTGTCTGGGGATAGAATAGAATAAAATAGAATAATACTTTATTGTCATTGTACAAATGCAACAAAATTAAAAAGTGCCATCCAGTCTGCACATCACTCACCCCAGATAAAAAAATTCTAAGACATAAACTAAAATTAAGACACCAGCATCCATACACATACTCCTACATTCTCACAACCAATATCACTTGTACCCATTTAAAAAAAAATCTCACATAAAACCAAACATACACCCACACAACCCTACACTCTCTCACCTGACAGCATTCATTCATGGATGAAAGGGCAGTGTGGTAAGCAGTAGACAGGTTGTGCCTAAGTCCCCAACCCTAACAAGCCTATTCAGGCCACTGTCCACCTAACAAGCCTATTCAGATCAGGGTGAAACCAAGGTGAACTATAAATTGGAAGCCTAAGACCAACTTCCCTCAGAGTGACAAAGCCGCTTGGATGAGTAGCAAAACATTTTGATCTCACAACAAAATAAGTGCAGGTGCCATGACTCAACTTCTGGATAACCTCAGCTGGATGACTGAAAAATGTCACAGACATACAGGTTGCTAAGTCAACCGCCATTTTCTTTTCCTCCTCATCATCTTAAGGCAAATTCAGCTCAACTGTGGAATGAGTCTGAGCCAGCAACTCCACAGTAATGACGTGGAGTGTGATGTGAGGAAACAGAAAAGTGGAGGCTGTGAAATGGAACCTAAATGGGTAGTGGCACCAAAAGGGGGAAAGGACAGGACTTCAAACACCAGGGAGAGAGCATCCGCAGGAGCGTTTGTGCATTTCTCCTTTTATCTTGGGTTCTCTTTGAAAGCCATGCAACTGAGCAAAAAGGGGCAAAGGTGGGGAAGCAGGTTGAAATCAAACCTTTTGGACTCAAACTTTGCCTTGTTAAAAATGGGCATAAGAGAGAGAGATGGAAAAGAATGCATTATTGTTGCTCAGGAGAGAGTTTATTTGTGTTCAAATGTTTTGAGCTGTTGACAGAAGAAGCGATAATAGATGTACAGATCCTTGGGTGGGTGAGAATCCTGCATTAGGTAACCCGTGCACAGCCTACAGTGGTGTAGAGTGTAAGCTGAAATTTAGAGCAGCACAATGTAGAGGTTAGGTTGGTGGACTAAGCAGAGCTTTGAGATTTACTTATTTTTTTACTCCAATTTCTGGAATCCTATGACTAGTGTAGATTCAGGTAACTGATTCAGGGAGACTGTAACTTAAAAGGAAAACAAAGATCCAGGGACTGTAGTATAAAATATATATATTTATATATGGTATATATTAGATAGATAGATAGATAGATAGATAGATAGATAGATAGATAGAATATATTAATATCCGCTTTGTTTCAGAAATTGAGCATTAAATGGGTTTTATGCATCTTTCCTTAAAAAAACCCATTAATTTCTTCAGCTCTTTTAAGCCCTGTGTGTTTGGGTGCTTCATTTCTCAAAGGGAAACGATCCTAGAAGCATTTTCTGCAAGTTGCAGAGACCTCAGGGAGCAGCTTTTTCCTTCCCATGGGTTCCAGCTCAGGAATTCTATAGGGCTGAAAAAGGTCAGATCAAGGTGTCTTGTCTGACTAAAAGAGCCTTAAATCAATGAAAATAAGGAACTTGGCAAGTGTCCTCTCCATCACAGAAGTCCCAAATATCGCACAGAAGAGAAAAATCTCCCGAGTTCTTTGCTGGCTTGGGGAGCTCTTTGATCTAATACTTGTACCATTAGCCTAGCTAGTGCTTTCCACTCCACCCCCCCTTCTTTCCAAAAAGCTGGTTTCCCAAAAGAAGAAGAAAAAAGTCTGTAATTTAAACATTGATAGAAAACAGACCACTTGCTCTTCCTCTGTTGCATTCACTTTTTTTTCATTTTTGCAGATTTCCTTTTCACGTCTCCTTAAAAAACACTTAGAGGTCAATGCTGGATCCCCACTGCTGCTTTCTAATATTTCCTGAGTGATTGTGTGATTAGGTATTACACACTCATATGAATGCCAAGACCAGAAAAGAGAGAATATGTACTGTAAGCCAATATGGGAAGCTGGGTTTGGCATTTCAAAAGGCTTCATGATTTCTTTCTCAATGCAAATTTACAAGAATTTGCACAAGGCTGAAGTGATATGTGCCTCATCCAATTTATTCTGTACTTGGACACAAATCACTTTTCTAAATTCGCTTTCCTATACTTGGAACTAAATGTTCTCATTCCACTTTTGTCTAGGTTGGAGTTAATACAACCGTGCAGGCTGCCTTGAGAGGTTGGGAAGGACCTTTCTGGGTTGGAGCCACTGTCAGTCTATCCAGCACTAGCCAATCATTTATTCACTTTGTGTCAAAGAAAGTCCCATGTTCTGTGTTTGCTCTGCTCTGTGTTTTACTTTTCCCTCTCTAGAGTCTGTTGAAGTCTGTTGATGAAAGCAGTCATGTTTGTCAGTGTGCTGTTTGATTTGTTCAACTATAAGGAAATGGAATATCTTTATTCATCCCCTAACAAAGTGAGACTGCAAATGCCACCCAGTGTTTCCAGTGGAAAATATAACTAGTAATTTAAATAAATAAATAAATAAATAAATAAATAAATAAATAAATAAATAAATAAATAAGCAATCAAACTTATTTTCCACCTTTGCAAAAGATGTCTGAATTAAAAGACATTGCTGATCAAAGATTAACATAGTAGAGGCCAAAATATTTTCCCATTTAGTGATGGGAAAAGGCCACACAACAACTCTTTGGAAGGCCTAATCTCCATGTTTTTGTGCATTTTGGCAAATCTGCTTGGATCTCATGTTTCATTCCACACATTGGGCAGCTGGGCTCCATGTGCATCAGGATAGCCTCTTGTCAAATTCATGCTATACTTGCATGCTTCTGATCAATGTCAGACCTCAAAAAGGCCAAAGTCTTGTGGGTAAAGGAACTGTGTAACTATTAGTTTAGCAAATTTCAACCAGTAGGGAAATGATAGTTCATTTTTGGCACCCGGTCCATGGGTGTCTAACTCAATACATTGTTGGAACTAGAGAGGAGTGGGAATGTCTTTTCAGTTTGCTTTTGCATGAATTTTATTGAAATTCACAATGTTCAAATACATGGGAGACTGAAATAGAACTTCCACCTTCTGGAGTGCTGCCTCTGGATATGAGGTGATGGGGACATGCCTGGAGGGGAAGCCATGAGCTATATATCTGGCTTCGGATGGAAAGAGAAATCCAAGCTTGAAAGGCCACCATCTCCATCCTGCAACCCGACTGTTACCTTCTTAAGAAAATTTGTTCACGTACATTGAGAGGGGAGAAGACCAAGAAGCATTGGGGGTTGCATTTGCCGAGCACCCACCTCTTTGTGTTCTAATTAAGTCTCCATGAACTTGAGATGACTTTCTCAGGACGTTGGTAAAAGCTTGAGGGCGTCTCCTCAGGTTCAAAGCTACAGCATACGTCATTTTTATTTAGCACCTCCTGACAGCGAGTGCTGTAGGTGGAGAGCCATTAAGTGCCACTTAAATCTCTTCCTGAATGTCTCCTTAGAAATATACTGGAATGATACAGTACTTTGATGCTGACTTCATTGAGATGTGTTATAAATCCCTGCCGTTGCCTTTCCTAACACGTACCTGGCCACTGAAGGAAAGAACCCTCTACTTGGCTATGGAGGAGGCTAATTTTCTGCTTCCCAGCATTATTTCTTCTGTCAGAAACCACTGTACTGTGAAACCAGTCCCACCACCATAGAGAAGAGTGGCTATTAATGTCTATTAGGTTTATTAACCCAAATAACCACCTAGAGTTCCTATAGGAAGATAGTGCAGGATATAAATGAAACAAATAATAAATAGAAAAAGAAATAGATAAAGAAATGTCAGAGACAACAATAGTCTCCCATTGTTACTAATATATCTCAAAGTTGTATTGGCCATTGGGTGTTGGAACAGGCAGAAATTTCTGGCACAAACTCTCCAGGAAAAATGTGCAACATAATAAAACATGATTTTATTAATCATCATCCTTTGCCTTGTTACAAAAGGAAAAGGAAGGAAGGAAGGAAGGAAGGAAGGAAGGAAGGAAGGAAGGAAGGAAGGAAGGAAGGAAGGAAGGGGGAAGAAATAATGTTTTAGCATCTATAACCCATTTCAGACGTTAAATATGAAAAAGTGGCAGGAACATATGAAAGGCATGCTGGTCTCAATCCAACCTTTCATTTTCCATGTTAAACAGGTAGAACAACAGGGAAGTTATTCTCATGTGCCTTCTAAGTTGAGTACAGTCATTGTAGGTTGGGTGTGTAGGAGCTTGGATAAAGCAAGCTGAGTAGATGCATCTCCACGTGTCAAAGCAAATAGAAGTAGAAAATCACTGCAACAGATCTCCCAACACCACATGGCAATAAGGAAGGAGAGGATGGGATTGCCGTGCATGAGGTCACGGAGTCTGGGACAAGCACATGCTACCTAGTGCCTCTAACATGTGGAAAAAGGAAGGATGTGAGGTTGTCTCAGCCACATGCAAAAACCACGTGTTTATGTTGCAGCTCAGATGCAAATAGTCTACCCATGAAAGACCAGTTTTAAAAAAATTAAGTGCTTGTAGACCTAGTGGTATTTTTAAAAAATGTACCCAAGAGAAGAAAGAAATGTAACAAAGAAGTTTTTTTTATTAAATTGCAAAATCCTGGGTTTGTTTGTGTTTCTGGTGGGTGAGGCCTCACATTATATTACAATTTTATATATATAAAAAGAGAGAGAAAAATATTATATATATATCACGTTTATTCACCTCCCGCTTGCCTGACATCTGGAAACTAGCCCTGGTCAACATATATAGCCTCTGTATATTTCAAAGACCGAATCCACCCTAACATGCATATATATACCCGTGAAAATCTATATAAAACATATATATATATATATATATATATATATATATATATATATATATATATATATATATATATATGTTATATAGATTTTATATATATATATATATGCATGTTAGGTGGATTCGGGTTTCTTCCCGTGTAGAAATCTGGTTGTTTTGGCGACGTTTCGACGAGGTCTCACTTGTCATCTTCAGGCTGGTGTTCTGGCTTCTTTCTTCTTGAAGCAAAGTGTGGTCTCAGTTGAAGTCCTTCTATAAATACTGCTGGGGTGTGTGGTTTGCTTGCTCTGTTGCTGATTGTAGGTTCCTTTGTTCCTTTGTTCTTTTGTGATCTGCTGTGTGGCTGAGGCGATCGTTAAGGGATTAACTGCTGATGGCTGTTTAGATGGCTGTTTACATGCTGGTGGGTTAGATGGCTGGTAGGTTCTGGCAGTATCCTGGGCTTTGGTGGAGTGGGGTCCTGTGTCTTGTGAATTCATTTTGGTCTGGCTACGTGTCTGTGGTCTCCCAATGTTTTTGGGGTGTGTGAGTGTGCTCCATGTGGTGACTGGAGTGGGGTGCCGCAGTAGATGGTGCAGTCGTGGTTTTGTTATTGGATGGTGGTTTCGTTTCATCTGTGGGAAGGGTCTGGGTTTGTGTTTGGTGTGGATGGAAGGTGGTGGCATCTTGTGTCCTTTTGGACCTGGTGTCAGTCTTTGTGACAGAGGCTCGTCTGTTGACCAGGGCTAGTTTCCAGATGTCAGGCAAGTGGGAGGTGTCATCACGTTTATTCATGTTGTTTGGGTGTTTCTCTATTTCAATGGCTTCCATGATTATTCGACTGTTGAAGTGTTCAGTTTTGGAGATGAGTTTGGTTCTTTCAAAGTCAATTTCATGACCTGTTGTTTTTATGTGCTGGAAGAGAGAGGAAGATATTTCTTCTTTTTTGACTGCGTTCTTGTGTTCTGCGATGCGTGCGCTTATTCTCCTGTTTGTTTGTCCGATGTATGTGGCTGGACAGACTTTGCATGGTATTTCGTAGACTCCTTGGTTTTCTAGCTCAAACTTGTCTTTGGGGTTTCTTAAGATGTTGGCTATTTTTTGGTCGGTGCAAAAGGCTGTCTTGATATTGTGTTTGTGGAGAATTTTGCTGATTTTGTCTGTGGTGCCTTTGATGTAAACAGCCATCTAAACAGCCATCAGCAGTTAATCCCTTAACGATCGCCTCAGCCACACAGCAGATCACAAAAGAACAAAGGAACAAAGGAACCTACAATCAGCAACAGAGCAAGCAAACCACACCCCCCCAGCAGTATTTATAGAAGGACTTCAACTGAGACCACACTTTGCTTCAAGAAGAAAGAAGCCAGAACACCAGCCTGAAGATGACGAGTGAGACTTCGTCGAAACGTCGCCAAAACAACCAGATTTCTACACGGGAAGAAACCCGAATCCACCCTAACATGCATACCTATACCCGTGAAAATCTACGAAAACAAATATCCGACCTCTACGGGGAGGAAACCTTCCAGCTGACCAGAACCTACGAGAAACTAGAAGTCCGAAGAGCCACCATCTTATGTGACATTGCATTCCTACGCAACTGCCGAGACAAAAATGTGATCCCCACAAGCTTCCAACTGAAATTCCACTCAAAAACCCCATCCAGCGAAAGGATCCTGAAAAGAACAGAACTAGCCCTAATCAGAAGCGAACTACACAGGAAAAGATACCTACTAGATCAAACCAACAGAGACCTACTCACTCTCCACCTCAAACTCAGCAACAAAATCCACCCAACACTCTGGAACAAATCCAAGCAACTCGCCGCCTGGAGAGCTGAAACAGAGACCTCCCACAAGACAGACACACACACCAACAAACTCCACAAACTGGAAAACGCCAGAAGCCCAACCCCCACACAACAGCCCATGAAACAAACAGTTCACAACATATCAGACAGGACACTCACCATCGCAGAGACCAAAGTCCTTTCCAAAGGATTCAACTTTGCAATCGCCCCCAGACACATCCCCACCGAAAACATCATATGCGGAGTGGAAGCCAGCCTAACCAAAATCAACCCAGATGAAGCCAACAAAATCAGACTAAAGTCACCAATGTCCTCTGCTCCAGCAAACCACCCAGAAGCAATTTACACAAAGAAGAACAAAAAGCCCTCTCCAACCTGAGGAAAGACAACAACATAATCATTCTCCCAGCAGACAAAGGCAATGCCACAGTGGTGATGAACACATCCGACTACCAAGCCAAATTATCCAACCTACTACAAGACCCTGCTTACATACCTTTGAACACAGACCCCACCAACCTACCTGGAAAAACCACCAAAGCCAAAATAAAAGCCTCTCCCTTAAGTGAAGAAATCAACAAGCATCATCCCCAGAGAGAAATCATCCAGATGCCCCAAGCTCTACGGCCTCCCCAAGATTCACAAAGAAGGAACACCTCTCAGACCCATAGTCAGCTCCATAGGCTCACCTCTACAAAACCTCGCCAAATTTCTTGCCAAACAACTCCAGCCCTATGCAGAATCCATCACTTCATACGTACAAAACTCGTTTCCACTTCATAGAAATTATAAAGAAACAAGACCTACAACCCAAACTCGTGAGCTTGATGTTGTTTCGCTCGTCACACAAGTGCCCATTCAAGAAGCCTTGACAGCTATCCACAACAAATACAACCCCCCAAACACATCCTAGATCTGACCAACCACTGCCTAACAACACAAATCCACAATGGACAAAGATACAAACAGATAGAAGGAGCACCCATGGGATCACCCCTCTCACCGGTCATCGCAAACCTATATATGGAACACTTTGAAACCAACGCGTTACAGAAGTCCGAACATAAACCCAAACTCTGGCTCAGATATGTTGACGACACCTTTGTTATCTGACCACACGGGAAAGATAAACTGAACAACTTCCTCACACATCTCAACAGCCTACACCCCAAAATACAATTCACTATGGAAATAGAAGCCAACAACCAACTTCCCTTCCACGTCCTAATCTACAAAACCCACGGCTCCTTAGGACATACCATCCAGAAAAAAACACATACAAACCGCTACTTAAATGCACAATCACACCACCAGACAGATCAACTCCGTAGCAAAAACCCTCATCTCCAGAACCAAACGCCTCGCTGACAAAGACCACCTAAAAACTGAATTACACACTCCAGAACGGATTCCAAAAAAACACCATCACCAAACTAATCCAAAAGGAAAACCCCCAAGAACCAAGAAACAGAAGAGAACAACGGCACCGCCCTCCTCCCTTACATCAAAGGCACCACAGACAAAATCAGCAAAATTCTCCACAAACACAATATCAAGACAGCCACAGCAAAAAATAGCCAACATCTTAAGAAACCCCAAAGACAAGATTGAGCTAGAAAACCAAGGAGTCTACGAAATACCATGCAAAGTCTGTCCAGCCACATACAGACAAACAAACAGGAGAATCACAAAAGAACACAAGAATGCAGTCAAAAAGAAGAAAAACCTTGCAATCAGCAGGTCATGAAATTGACTTTGAAACCAAACACCCCCAGCAGTATTTATAGAAGGACTTCAACTGAGACCACGCTTGCTTCAAGAAGAAAGCCTCAATCAGCAAGAACACCAGCCAAAAGGAGCCTGAAGATGACAAAAAAACATTGAGACACGCAGCCAGACCAAAAATGAATCTACAAGACACAGGACCCCACTCCACCAAAGCCCAGGATACTCAGAACCCACCAGCCATCTAACCACCAGCATGTAAACAGCCATCTAAACAGCCATCAGCAGTTAATCCCTTAACATCGCCTCAGCCACACAGCAGATCACAAAAGAACAAAGGAACAAAGGAAACGTCACTGAGACCAGAACAGAAACCAGCCAGATTTCTCACCACACGGGAAGAAACCCAATTTGAAGGAAAGATAATTTTTGTCTCACTGGGTTAATTTTGGGAGATTTTTGTCCCCAGACACCTAACATGCAAATGAATATCACAAGACACAGGATATATATATATATATATAACCCACCAGCATGTAAACAGCCATCTAAACAGCCATCAGCAGTTAACATAAGGTTCATATATATATCCAAATATAGCAATACCCCACCGTTATTTATAGAAGGACTCAACTGAGACCACGCTTTGAGTTTCATCAAAGAAGAAAGAAGCCAGAACACTCAGCCTGAATATATATATATATAGATAGATAGATAGATAGATAGATAGATAGATAGATATAGATATATATATTGGGGGGTAATTTTTTCCTATCTCCACTGGCCTGGTTCAGTGCAGCCTGGTGCAGCTACTTCCAACATGGAGGGAACTGTGTCATACCTGTCTGCTACAGGTATGTTAAATATCAGAGGAGGGAGGGAGAGATTTGGCATGCCTAGTTCAACATGAATGTGGTTGGTTATATAGACGAGTGCATGATTGCTAGTTTCAGCCAGAATACACCCATGGACTCAATGGGACATACACAACTATTGGCTCACCATCAAACAATGGATACAATGCATCTACTTTTAGTTGGGACTGTCAATAGAATCCTGGTCACAGGCAGATGTCAATAAAACACTCAAAATCTTAGTTCTGGATAGAGATGGGCTGTTCATTTCAGAAGCAGTAGATTCCAAAACAAACCATGCATGCCCAGGTGCTGTTCAGGAGCCTCCAAAATGCAAGCAGACAATCACTTACCTTCCTGCAGGTCACATCAGGCTGAGCTGCAACCAGGGAAAAGTCTTCTGACATCCTCTGTCCTTCTCCCTGGTGCTGGCCAATCAGGAGCTGTGCAGGGAAATGCATCATCCTGCCTCCCTCTCTGATTGGCCAGTGTCAGGAAGAAGGACAAAGGATGTCAGAAGACATCTTATTTATTTATTTATTTATTTATTTATTTATTTATTTATTTATTTATTTATTTATTTATTTATTTTATATGCCACCCACTACCCAAAGGTCTCTGGGCGGCTTACATAAGGAATTAAAACAGTTAAAACATCAAATATCAATAAATAATTAAAACAACAACAAAACCTTATACTAAAATCATCACACTAAAATTGTGATCAAAGGACCAACAAGATTTTGGGTTTTCTTGATAAAACTGAACTGAGGCAACAAACATTATTCTGTCTTCTCTCAAGTCTGAATCACCATGGCTCCTTATGCATTTTAGGATGTACCAAACTTTCCCCAAAGGTTTGTCTCATATATTCATTTACATGGAAGGTGATGAATGGTAAAGGCAAAGAAAAAAGAAAGACCCTTTCTCTAGATTCCCTTTGACATGACCTGTTGAGTGTCATCCCTTTGGGTACTGGATAACCTTGTTGCAAAGACTGCACTACGTTTTAAATTAAAGGATGGAGGAATGGGGGTTGGCAGAAGAGCTGTGCTTACTCCCCCATCTCAGTAATTCAAAATCAGCACCTTTCAGACACATGACATATGTCTATATGGACATAGGTATAGACTGTGTGCATGTTAGCACTAGAGATGGGCACGAATAAAAAAATTGCATTTCGTTTGTCGTTTGTCATTGAGAGGTCCGTTTCATTTTGTTTCATTTTTCGTGAATTTTACGGAAAAATTTCGTTTTCATTTTTCATTTTTCGTTTCTACCCGCTTTTTGAGCGATTTTTAAAGCATTTCCATGCGTGGGCATCCCCCAACGCCCCAGCCCAGAGGGAAAACACTAGAAAAAATTGATACTGGCAGAGACACAGTATAGACTAGGTTCACAGGGAGGCTGCAAAGGCAGCGGCGGGCATTGCCCAGGGTGCAAGGCAGCCACAGAGTGACTGCACTGTGGGGCAGGGGCGGGTACTCACCGAGAGGTACACAGCACGCACGCACACAGGGAGGCTGCAGGACTGAAGCTAGAGTCACAGAGACAGCAATCCCACTCTAACTCCCACCAGAGACTGCAAGGAGGACAGGGGCTGCCAGAGCTTTTTATGCCTTCTGTGGCTGCCAGACCTGCCCAGTCTGCAACCTGGGCATGCTATTGGTTGAAGTTGTCCAAGAATTTACACGATCCCATCACATGGCTTGCCTCCATGTTGTGGCTGGAGTGGCGACATCCACTTTGTCATATTTAAGGGAAAATAAAAATACATCACGATGGGAGAAGACAAAAACAAATGTTTTAAAGACCCCAACCCCCTGGTAGGTAATAATTTCAAAAAATTTGCATTATTGCTGCATTTTTATGGATGTCCAGGGCGTTTTAATACCCAAGAAATCAATATTAGGCATCTGGGAGCCATTTTGGGTTGATGTCCCCTAACTCTCCTTAAAGGAAAAAAATACAGCAATCTGAGAAAAGACATAAATGCACATTTTACAGACCCCCCCCGGGTAGGTATTATCAGACAGTATAAATAATTATCACTGCGTTTTTATGGATGTCCAGGGCATTTTTTAACATTTAAAACAGCTCATTTCATTGCACGTCACCAGTAACGAAAACAAAACTTAACGAACACAATTTTCATGGTTCTGTTCGTTTTGATCCATTTTCATCACAATTTTCGTTAGTCGTTTCGTTACGTAACGGAATGAATAATGAATAACAGAAACAAAAAAATGTTCGTTTCATGCCCATCTCTAGTTAGCATATAACTTCATTAGAATATAAATAATGTTAGCATATAAACAATTAACCAGAAGTAAACAGCTTTTCATTAAATGTTTTTCTGCATGCAATTCAAGGATGCTGTCAATTACCGTAGCAGGTTGGTCAGTCTGTCTATCTATCTATCTATCTATCTATCTATCTATCTATTGTACCTACAAGTATGACAAAGAAACAAATATTTAAGCAAACCGTTTCAGCTCCCATCTTCTTCAGTCTCTCTGGTGAAATTATGCCATAATACAGAATGCAGTAATAGAACCTGGAGGACAGGTTGTTCCAAAGCAGATTAAAGATGTTATGTGTTGCCTTCTAAGGCCAGGCCATGAGGTGTCAAAATAGTTTGCCCATATATGATATACAAACATATAAGAACATAAGAACATAAGAAGAGCCATGCTGGATCAGGCCAAAGGCCCATCTAGTCCAGCTTCCTGTATCACACAGTGGCCCCACCAGATGCCTCTGGGAGCGCATGAGACTAGATATCTGTCTCCTGATACCACTCCCCTGCATCTGGTCCCCATTGAAGTACCCCAGTTTTAAGCCTGGAGATGACACATCTCCATCATGGTTTGTAACCTGGGATGGACTTTTCCTCCAGGAATCTGTCCAATCCCCTTTTGAAGGCATCCAGGCCAGATGCCACCACCACATCCTGTGGCAGGGAGTTCCACAGACTAACAACATGCTGGGTAAAAAAAAATATTTTCTTTTGTCTGTTCTCTCTCTCCCAACCCTCAGTTTGAGTGGATGTCCCCTAGATCTGATATTTTGTGAGAGGGAGAAGAGTGTCCTTCCATCCACTTTGCTTATGCCCTGCATAATTTTGTACATCTCAATCATATTCCCACTCAGGGATATCCAATGTCAATTAATGGAATTCAATTCATTAAAGTGAAGGGGATAATTGTCATCAAGAATCAAACCTCTAGCTTTAGCTCATTGCCAGCTGGGAACAATATTTACTTTCTCACAAAACAACGATAATCACAGAACTGCACAACTGGATGAGACCCTCTGGAACATGGAGTCCAGCCCCCTGTTGAGAAGGCACAGTTGGGAATTGAACTCCCAACTCTCCACAGCCAGAGGCCTAAGCCTCTGAGCAATTTAGCAGTTCAGTGTGTGAAAACATGGACTCCCTTGAGGAACTGGTTGTGATTATCTACACATTTCTTCCCACTTCTATGTTAATTGGTTTTAAATTCAGGATTTGAGGTATGGGAAAGGTGGTGGTGGAGGGGAATAACTGGAACTATTCACCTAAATTATTTGTTCGCATTTAAAGTGTCACAGAGGCAGACACAGCTCCAAGGGCTGACGGCATCTTAGCTACAGTGGATTGCGTAGGAACAAAGCAAGACAGATGAAACGTTTTCTCTATGCTGTCACGTGGCTTTCAAGAAAAGATTGGACAGCCATCTGTCCAGGATGGTAAGCGGCCTCCTGCCTTGGGTAGGGGTTTAGACTAGAAAACCACCAAGGTCCCGTCCAACCCTACAATGATTCTATGATTCTATGATAATGAGGTCCATTTTATCTTTGTTTTGAGGAATTTCATCTGTCCATGGAAGAAGAAGCCAACTAGGTCCGCCGCCCCCCATTTAAGATAACCAAGTAATCACAAAATTAGGAGAGCAAAAAGTAGTTCTGAATTTGGATTCAATATTAAGAAAGCAGGTGCAGCTCAGAAGCTATGAACATAAGGTTGGACTAGCCCAGTTGAAATCCTGTCTCAGAAATGAATCCAGGGCAAACACAGAGTCACATACACAATCCAAAGCTCTGTGCTTATTTTCTACTCTCCCAAAAAGGACACTATACATCAAACACATTGAAGGACATCACCAATTCCAACAATGTAGTTTTCAAAGAAGACCACTGAGCTTAGGGCTATGTGTAAGGCCATAGAGGCTTGAGTAGATAAGATATTCCATGCACAATGGTGTCAATTTGGTTGACTCCCCTTGAAATCTGAGACTTCTTTTTAAAAAAGGTCATAGAATCATATAGAATCATAGAGTTGGAAGAGACCTCAAGGGCCATCCAGTCCAACCCCCCCGCCATGCAGGAATCCCCATCACAGCACTTCTGACAGATGGCCATCCAGCCTCTGCTTAAAGACCTCCAAAGAAGGAGACTCCACCACCCTCCGTGACAGCATATTCCACTGCCGAACACCTCTAACTGTCATGAAGTTCTTCTTAATGTTTAAATTGTATGATTTTTTTACACTTCCTCTAATTGAATAGGTCCAACCTTGGGTTCTGATATGTTCTTGGACTACAACTCCCAGAAGCCTACATCACTAGGTGTGCTGGCCAGGATTTCTGGGAGTAGTAGCCCAAGAATATTTGGATACTCAAGGTTGGAACCACTGCTCTAACACATTCATTTTGTGGACAATGTTGCCCCAACATACGGGTTCATTTTGTGGCCAATGTTGCCCCAACATACAGATTTCTGTATGCATTTATCATTTCTTATGCATTCCTAATGCTATTTTAACTGTATCTGACAGAGTGTATATCCCAAAGGTCTGAGCTGGCCAGACCCACCAGAGCCTCATGGGCTATCTCGGTTTGGGTGGCCACCCCTAGAGAGGCCAACAAGGTTCTGACTCATACTTTTGAATTGCGACTCACACTTTTGAAAATGTGGCTGTTCAAAGAAGCATATGGCAATCGCTAATGTCTGTTTTGTGCCCCTTGTTATCTGTTCTCCTCTGTGTTAAGTGTTTGTGCCTCTTTCCGGACTCTTCTCTTTTTTTTTTTTGTGTTCCATTTTATTTGTATCTGTGGGGTTTTTAATTGTTTTGTTGTTCTGTTTGCAAACCGCCCAGAGTTTCCATGGGAAAAATCAGTGCGATATTAGAGGTGGGCATGAAATGAACTTTTAGTTCATTTTGTTATTCATCATTTATTTCGTTACATAACAAAATGAATAATGAACCTTGGATTAAAATTAAAATCTAAACAAAATATAACAAACCAGGAAAAATTGGTTTGTTACGGTTCGGTTCGTTAATGGCAGCGCACAATGAAAAGTGCTGTTTTTAAATGCTTTAAACCAATGTGAAACACTTCAAAAATATCCTACATTTTTATGCCTGATTATACCCATTAGATTGATGCCAGTTATTTAAAACATCTAAAAATGTGTTTTTAAAGAGATCGTTTTTCCTTCTTTCTTTCTTTTTTAAGGGGACAAAATGGCTGCTGCATAATTGTTAATGGCAGAGAATCACTGGTGAGAATGTCATTTTTAAGGTATAAAAATGTTCTGAAAATAGTTAAAAACCCAGCAAAAATTATTTTTTATGCCTGATAATACCTTGCAGGGGGTGAGGAGTGCTTAAAATGTCCATTTATGTATTTTCTCAGATCACTTTTTTAAAAAAAAAATTACATCTGGTCTGGGGTATGGGATGCCCGCATATGGTCAAATTGATTAAATTGCGCAAAGTGGGTAAAATGAATAACGAACCAACAAACCAACGAAATGAATTTTTTAAAAAAATCATTAAAAATGAAATGAAATGAACTGAAGCCTTAAACAAACTGAAACAAAACGAATAACCATTTTTTTTTGGTTCATGCCCATCTCTATGCAGTATATAAACTTAAAAATAAAATGTCCCTCAATTGCTTGTTCTCAAACACTTGAACATGTCTATTGTACTGGACTGTATCTTATCCCTCATTACTGTAAGCCGCCTTGGGTCCTTTTCCAAGGAGAAAGGCAGGGTAAAAATACTAAAAAATAAATAAATAAATAAATAAATAAATAAATAAATAAACATGTTTTTGCATATACAGTGGTACCTTGTATAAAGGAATTAATTTGTTCCAAATAAATTATGTTAAGCAAAGTTTCCTTTATACAAATTCCCATAGGAATGCATTGAAAATGGAGTAATCCCATTTTTATGTTGTACGGATTTTCCCCATATGCGATTATGTTAAGCAAATTTCCCCTATCGCTGGATTTTTTATGTTGTACAGATTTTATGTTATACAAGTTGTTTGTTATACAAGGGTCCACATGGGGGGAAATCCATTATATTGTCATATAATGCATATAGATTTCTATGCCTTCTTATAAAACCAGACAACTCAACGGCAAAATCTGAATAGATCTGGAAGCAGAAAAATATTATTAATATATGGAGCAAACACATTTCTCCCCATTCAGCCAACAAAGGCTTTGCTTGTTGCCAAGGTCTGACTCAGCAAGCTTCTATGGATTAGCATGACATCTTACAAGCTGAAAAAGTAACTTGTTTAGATGACATGGAGAGTAATATTATTTAAACTACAGGTGGCAGCTACAAGCTGGAACCATCTTTTACTCATGATAAATAATGTCGTTAATGTAAAATAATAGTATCTCTTAGGATTGATGATAATATATGGAGTGCTAAGAAAGCCTTGTACAGTGAGAAAGAGTTATCTCCTGAAGGGAAGTGAATTATGGAATTTTACTACCAGGGTAGAAGAACTGATATAAATGATTAGTTTAGTCACAATAAATGGTGTTCATTTTTAAAAGGCTCTTTAAGGACTTGTCTTATGCTCATAAATTAATGTTCTATCTAAGATGGGTTATCTAATCACACTCCTTCAGATAAATCCTTTTTTAATATATATGCACAGTGCTGCTGTTAAAACATAAGATACCAGAAGGACAGAGGTTTCCTGGTATACATTGATAGATGTAGCACAGAGCCCTTTTGAAGCTATTAAAGCATAATTTAGCAAATGAAGAAAAGGCAAAAGATGGTGGATCTCAGATGAATCCAACCTTGAAGAATGGCAACAAGGGTGGGTTTAGGGGTGGCTATTTAAAAATGAAAGTGGGGGGGCATCCCCCAGGACTTTGACCACCAATTTGGGAGTGTAGATAGAGCTGAAATGTCCACTGCACCAACTTGCCTGATTAACCTGACTCACTGCTTGATAGGTGTTGGGTAGAGATAAGCATGAAATGGGGGGAAATCCATTTTGTTTCATTTTGTTTCATTTCTCGTTTGGGTAGGGGGGTTCGTTTTGTACAAAATGATTTTTTTAAAAAAAACATTTCATTTTTTTTTCATTTATCCTTTACTGTGCAACTTTTTTTTTTGCTGTCCCAAAACACCAATCCGCTGGTGCGCAGGGCTTCCAGTGGCCAAAAAATTAATAAAAAATAAATTAATTTTAAAAAAATGTTAAAGTCCTGCACTTTCCCCCACCCCATCTGGGAGAAAGCAGGGATTTAAAAAACTCTCTCTCTCTCTCTCTCTCTCTCTCTCTCTCTCTCTTTTTGCAAAGTGCCAGTTGATCAGTGCTCGGGGTGGCAAACAAAACTTTAAATAGCCTGCGGCTTCCCCCACCTGATCGAGCATAGGGAAACCAGATTTTAAAATTTTTATTTATTTATTTATTTATTTATTTATTTATTTATTTATTTATTTATTTATTTATTTATTATTAACCACACAGCCATCTACGCTGGATTTTGTATTATGAATCACTAGTCGAACGCTTCCCAAGTGTTTAGGACTCAGTGATTTATTATTATTATTATTATTATTATTATTATTATTATTATTATTATTATTATTATTATTATTATTATTATTATTATTATTATTATTATTATTATTTTGAAAATGGTCAGGTGGGCAGTTTATCGCAAGAGCCTGGAACTGCCCACCCAACCATTTTCAGAGGGCTCCTGCTGAGCTGTCATTGGCTGGGCCCCTTGAAAAGTGGCCCAGTCGGCATTCAGCGGAGGCTTAATGCTTAGATTATGGCTAGAGAATATACAGCACTCTGCATGGTGTCAGACTATAACTCTCCGTATTCTTCACAGCTGACAGATCTTCCTAATACTGACAGAAGGTGAAATCCAAGAATTTGGGTACAAATCAGTGCTGCCCATCCCCATGTTAGATCCTGACTGCCAATCCAATTCCTCTACAGCAGTGGTTCTCAACCTGTGGGTCCCCAGATGTTCCTGAACTGCAACTCCCAGAAATCCCTTCCAGCACAGCGAGTGATGGAAGCTTCTGGGAGTTGCAGTCCAGGAACATCTGGGGACCCACAGGTTGAGAACCACTGCTCTACAGGATTGTTTCATCCATCCAGAAAGCCGAGCTTTAGAGCACCAGTTCACAACCTCAGGTGCCCAAATGTCCTTGAGCTACTATGTCCAGTGGTCTTGGCTAGCACAGGTGAAGGTTTCTGGGAGTTCCAGTCTAAGGAAATCTGGGAACTGCTTTAATGCTCTTAGGTACACGAGAAGCTCATTGCAGGGTATGCTTATCTAGCACATAAAGGCCCCTTAACAAAACCTATCAGCAAATGCAATATTTTACCTTTTGGGTAAGTGATGTTTTCCCAACTTCATGGCACTCATGATTCAAGACCCTCTTTCCCCAGCCTGACAAAGAAGATATGTGACGCTAAACTGCTTCCACCTGTTGGAGCAGCTTTGCGTTTTTAGGAGGGTTAACTACAGAGCACCATGTGGAAATGGTTAGCCCAGATGCTTGAATCCTCCCGGGGCAGCTGTAGTGTACACCTTGGTGGTTGCTGAATGCTTCTCAGCTTCAACTTTATCTCTGAAGCGAATCAGCCGAGGATTAGGCAAGAAGACTAGCTAACAGTTTTGCTAATCAAAACAATTTGGGAACATTTTGGAGTTCTATGTAATTCCCCACCCCCTTCTTCTCTGCAGGCAGAAAGTTCAGATGGAGATCCTGGGAACAGAATGACTGTGGTTTGGGTAAGGGATTCAGACTTGCTCCTTACTACCACATTGAGCTTACCATTTTGCTTGTTTGATTTAACATTCAATGACATTAGCCCAACCACTGATTAAACTGATTTTTTAAAAAAGCTGAAAAACAGCTAGGATTTTTTTAATAAAGATCCCCTACAATCTTAGTGTCTTCTAGTTGAGGTGCACAGAGAGAGGGGGGTGAAGTTTGAAATTCCTTCTTGGGGCAGTTGAGAATTCTGTATCTTTACTTGTATCAGAGGATTGTATTCTATTTGCTTTCTTTTATGAGTGTTTTTATAAGGCAGCTGTGGAACGAAGGAGAGACCCAGAGGCATTACATCGGGAAACACACTGATGTCTTTGCTAAATCTGGCATCACAGCCATGATACCCCAAAACTAGTGTAATGGACAGAGACCAGGGTTCAAACTTCCATTCAACCATGGAAATTCACTAGAAATGTGGAAATGGTAAAGCCACTCCTTAAATATCTCATTCTCCTTTAAAGCTCTACTAGGGTCATGATAAGCTGGTTCCAAACAGACTGCACATAAGAGCAACAGTGAATCACAAGCTGGAAAAGAGAAAGGAAAGTTCAGGTAGTGGTTGAGTTGGTAGTGAAAGAGAAGGAGAACTTGCCCATCACCTTAGACATGAATTTCCCTTGCCTTGCCTTCTGTAAAATTGTGGACTTCAACTTCAAGATCTGCAGCTACGGCTTTGGGACCACTAATTGCCGTTCCAAGTAAAAGGCAGGGTGAGGAGATAGGGGAAGGACAGCAAGTGTAAAGAAGGGCAGGCATTTACCACTGCTCTTTTCATCACAGAATCATCATAGGGTTGGAAGGGACCTTAGAGCTCTTCTAGACCAACACCTCATACCATCCCAGACAGATGGCTGTCCCATCTTTTCTTGAAAACCTCCAGCTATGGGGCTCCCACAACATCATTCATGGATCAAGGAGGAGGGGCCCACTCTCTTTTTAAAATCTCTCAGTCAAGGGCTGCCTTTTTATTCCCTGGTGGACGGAAATAATGGGGAAAGTAAAACTTGAAAATTAAGCAGAGCTCTCAGCTGTACAGAGACCTTTCTGTGCTGCTCATATCATTCAGTACATCCCCCAAACTTAGCATTAGTATGGATTTTGAAAAAACAAGCAACAAACATGCAAGAACTAATGCGGGAAATAAGATCAAACACTCTGGCACATGAACATATGCAAAAGGGATATGGAGTAGAAATAGAAAGATCTCAGCATGCCTAATGAAAGAACTCAGTAATTTAGGTGTCTGGGTGCAGAGACAGAGGTTAGGAGTTTGATTTCCCAGCCCTGGGCATGCCGCACAGTCCCAGAATAAGGAAGAACTTCATGACAGTTAGAGCTGTTCAGCGGTGGAATATGCTGCCACAAAGGGTGCTGGAGTCTCCTTCTTTGGAGTTTTTAAAGCAGAGGCTGGATGGGCATGTGTGTGGGGGGGTACTGTGATGGGGGTTCCTGCATGGCAGGGGGTTGGACTAGATGGCCCTTGAGGTCTCTTCCAACTCTATGATTCTATGATTCTATGAATGCCCTGAAAGGAAAGGATTGTTATATCACTTCAAAATCCTCTAGATCAGGAAAACCCTTTAAAATGTCAACAAAGGTGCGGAGCCAATTTAATAGCAACAATAATAACTGAATTATTGTGGTGCCTGTTGTTGTTTAGGAATCTATAGAGGAAACATAAGAACATAAGAACATAAGAAGAGCCATGCTGGATCAGGCCAAAGGCCCATCTAGTCCAGCTTCCTGTATCTCACAGCGGCCCCACCAGATGCGTTTGGGAGCGCATGAGACTAGATATCTGTCTCCTGATACCACTCTCCTGCATCTGGCCCTTGAAGTACCCTGGTTTAAACCCTGGAGGTTACACATCTCCATCATGGTTTGTAACCTGTGATGGACTTTTCCTCCAGGAATCTGTCCAATCCCCTTTTGAAGGCATCCAGGTCAGATGCCATCACCACATTGTGTGGCAGGGAGTTACATAGACTTACAACGCGCTGGGTGAAAAAATATTTTCTTTTGTCAGTTCTTACTCTCCCAGCCCTCAATTTGAGTGTATGTCCCCTAGTTCTGGTAGTTTGGGAGAGGGAGAAGAGCTTCCCTCTATCCACTTTACTCATACCCTGCATTATTTTGTATGTCTCAATCATATCCCCCCTCAAGCGCCTTTTTTCCAGACTAAAGAGGCCCAAATGTTTTAGCCTTTCTTCATAAGGGAGGTGCCCCAGCCCAGTAATCATTTTAGTCGCTCTCTTCTGCACCTTTTCCAGTTCCACTATGTCTTTCTTGAGATGCAGTGACCAGAATTGTACACAATACTCCAGGTGGGGCCTTACTATTGTTTTGTATAATGGCATTATAATGTTGGCTGTTTTATTTTCAATCCCCTTTTTGATAATCCCTAGCATGGAATTGGCCTTCTTCACCGCTGCCACACATTGGGGAAACCCAATGCTCGTGACACCCTACTATACACAAAATCAAAACTAGACTATGGGTGATACCTTCATAGGCTGCTAGTAGAAAAATAAAAAAAGGTGCTGAGCCTTCAAGAGCACAAGCCCTCTTTTTCTAAGCAGGTATAAAAGCCCAAACATGGCAGGGGATGTAATTTGCCAGGAGAGAGTTCTTCAAAGTTCACTTGGCAAGATGGAGGCCAGGCTTCTTCTTGGAAGGCACAGGTCAGCGTGGCTCCAAAGGGGCTGGAGTTTGCAGGCCAATTCAAACAAAGAGTGGCATGGTATAGGCACCTCCCTCTTGCTTACAACCATCACCTCTCTATTGGCTCTTCGAAGCACAGAGCTCCTGGTTGGCCAGAGATGGGTTACTATACACATAAGCGCTTCCCTTTTATCCTGTGCTACCCATGGGTAGGGTTGTGCATCAGACTGGGATAAATCCTGCAAGGCTATCTAGTTGGACCTGATTCAAACCCAGCTCCATGAGGTCCAGATGAAAGCACAGCGGCCAGTTTGAGTGAGAGAGGGTGTTTATACACGACCCCTAAGCTCCGCTGCAAATGGCTGCAAGCTCCGGAGCTTAAAAATGTTTCCCCACCAGCTCCGGATTTTGCAGACAATTAAGTGCGTCCCCGCCCACCTAAGTGCGACCCAGCGCATTTTCTTGTACCTGCTCTTGGGAGGTGAAAAATATTTGATGCGGATGTGCTGGGCGCTCCTCGCTTCTTTTGCTTTTTGTTTTTTGCCTCCCGCCCCTTTAAGAGGAACCAGGAAGTGACTGGGGCTGCCCCCGGCAGTGTCCACCAACACCGGGAGGTAAGGTTTTATTCTTCTGTCCCTTTTTTTCCTCCCTCCCCTCATGCAGCCGCAGCCAGGAAGTACGGAGGGGTGGAGATGCACGAAGAGCGACAAACCCCTAAGATCTCTGGTCCGAATTTAAGGGGCCAGCGGATCTTAGGGGTCGTGTAAAAAGGCCCAGAGTGGAGCAGGACCAAGATCACTTTTAATGAGACACAAAACCCTCCAGGCTGGGTACATTGTAAAGCCCTGAATTGGCTTCTGCCTTAAGTCGGGTGAGCTGCGCACACCCCTCAGTGTGAGTATAAGCTGGTGAGGAAAGCTACTTAGATTGCTGTGATCTCACTGGAGGAAAGTTGGGATATACAAGTAACAAGTGTGAAGGGTCTGTGGAGGAAGAAAGATCCGTATTTGAAAGCCATACTTTCATTTTTCCTTAAATAGAAAACCAGAATTTGATTTTCTGTTCCAATAAGTATCAAAACAGCTCTCCTCCTTCCATATAATTGTGACTTTTTATTAGCATTTGAAGAGCCAGCAAGACTTCTAAGACAAGGTAGGGAGGCTGCAGAGCAATAATGATGGAAAGAACTCCATTACAGGGGTATTGTAATGCAAACCCAGCAAAGCACTTGAAATGACACAGAATTCAAAGTTAAGGTTAAAACGTCAAAGTGAACTGAATTCATTACAACACCGAAAAGAGCCATTAAGACACTCAGACAGTCTTAACTCTGCCCTGTGCTTGCCAATAGGAGAAGCTCATTGGCTCTGGAATAGATTATACCAATCACTAAAATGTATTAATTCAGTTTCCTTCTTGTGGTGTCAGTGCCATCTGGAGACACCAAGGAATGATATGACTTTGACATGGAGTGTGTCTGCCATGGGAAGCCAAGGAGGTGCTCAAAGCAAGCAGAATCAATCGGGCAAATGGCAGGACTTGCAAATATACATATATCAAGGGAATTGGAAAACTGTCCAGTAGCAGCTGGACATTTCAGTTTCCCCCACTAACAAAGGAGATCTCTTCTTTTTGGTAGAACATGGTTCTGCCTTCTGCTTATTGGGCACAAGGAATGAATTGTTTGCAACCTCTGGAAGTATGGAGCAAGAATTAACTCAGAATCATGCAGACCATAGGAAATGCAATTACTTCAATTCTGCCATTATTTAAGTCTTTTTATAAATACCTGTTCACGTGATGCATTGGTTAAATTGAATTATCTGGACAACCAATCAATTTTTCCCAACATTGCTGACATGAGCTTCTATCCTGGTTGTTTTAGCATGTATGAACATTGTAGCTGATTAACTTTGCATCCATTGTGTTTTTGGTACCATGGGCACTACATGGCCACCATGCTTGTTTCCTTAAAATATCCACACTCTAAGTGATATATTGGTATTCTCTCTCCCCCAAGAGTTTACTGCTGCATCACTTCCTTATTGTAATATTCATCTCTGCTCATCCCTTCTCTTTTCAACATTGAAAAAAATCCCATCTAGTGTCTGTTAAGAAACAAAGCTCCCCAAAAAAAAAAAAACTGCCAAGGGAAATCTTGTGTTATGAAACATCTTCCTATGTTGCCTTCTAAAGGTTTTCGTGTGGGTTTAGATACTGCTTTAGCAATATCTCATTTTGTTGTTGATAACTACAAAGTCAATTTTAGAGCAGCATGCTCCTGGAACAGAATAGAAAATGAGTCCATTTCATTGGGGAGGCTTGTGTAGCCTTTAAAATCTGTTCAAAGTCCAAGAAATACATCAAAAGAAAAGAGACTGAGTCTGTTGTGTAGTCTGCCACCCTAACTGGACATTGGACACCAACGGTATGGGAAACGAGAGAATCTCTCAAAGCCCTCACAAAGAAAGAGTGTTTTCCTCTTCTGGGTCTGCTTATCATCCATGTGAAAGTCTTCCACCAGTCCAACAGTGCCACCAATAATCTGGGCAATCCTCTCAAGTCAACTGGAGAGGGGAGAAAAAAATTAATTTTTCAGGAGGGAACATCTCCTCATCTGCCAAAATGACAATTAAAAGTTCAAGTACTGTGAGGGATTATCAACCGGGGGGGGGGGAGAAAGCACCACTGGAGCAGAAAGGTGCACGGAAGGGGAGGCGAGCAAATGTTGACTGTCAACGCAAAGATGCCTGAAGTCTCCATTCCCCCTTGATTTGAAGGACATTTTTAAACAGACCTCCTTGACTCTGTGATAGATGTGGAGGAAGGCTTTAATTATCCTTGACAGAGATGTCTTCACAGGGAAACACCAAGGAAACTGACAAAATATCACTGCAACAATTATGGCTTGCTGAGTCACAAGAGGGAAAGGGGACATCGCCTCCTAAATGAACCGAGCTGACAAATGTGTCATTAACCAAGTGCCATTGTGGCAGCTTGTTACACCTTAATTGCAGTGTGTGAAAGGTTTTCCCTGCCTCCTTCCCATCATACCTAGACATTCATTCCCCCCCCTCTCTCTCTCTCTCTCTCACACACACACACACACACAGAGAGAGAGAGAGAGAGAGAGAGAGAGAGGCCCACCTCACTGAGAAAAAAAATCCCTTTAGTGGCTACATTCACACCATCATGTGCGCTGTGTGCAACCAAAGAAGGCAGGGCCATCCCTAACATTAGGCAGAGTGAGACAGCCACCTCAGGCTTCAACATCCAAATGTTCCAGATAGAGATGGGCACGAAACAAAAAAATGGTGTTTCGGTTTTTCATTTGTCGTTGAGAGGTCTGTTTTGGTTCGTTTCCATTTGTCGGGAATTTTTTGAAAAAATTTGTTACCGTTTTTCGTTTTTTCATTTGTCGTTTCTACCCGCTTTTCTCGCGATTTTTAAAGCATTTCCGCGTGCAGGCATCCCCCAACGCCCCAGACCAGAGGGAAAACACTAAAAAAATGGATGCTGGCAGAGACACATTATAGACTAGGTATGCAGGGAGGCTGCAAAGGCAGCGGCGGGAGTTGCCCAGGGTGCAAGGCAGCCACAGAGTGACTGCACTGCGGAGCAGGGGAGGGTACTCACAAAGAGGTACACAGCACACACGGACACAGGGAGGCTGCAGGACTGAAGCTAGAGTCGCAGAGACAGCAATCCCACCCTAACTCCGACCAGAGACTGCAAGGAGGACGGGGGCTGCCAGACCTTTTTATGCCCTCTCTGGCTGCCAGACCTGCCCGCCCAGTCTGCAACCTGGGCATGCTATTGGTTGAACATGATCCCACATCACATGGCTTGCTTCCATTTTGTGGCTGGTGGCGACATCCATTTTAAAGGGAAAAGAAAAATACATCACAATGGGAGAAGACAAGAAGAAACATTTTAAGGACCCCAACCCCCCTGGTAGGTATTATCAGACAATATAAATAATTATTGCTGCGTTTTTACGGATGTCCAGGGTGTTTTTTAACATTTAAAACAGCTCATTTCATTGTGCGTCACCATTAACGGAAACGAAACGTAACAACCACAATTTTCGTGGTTCTGTTTGTTTGTTTCATTGCATTTTGATCACAATTTTCGTTTGTCATTTCATTACATAACGGAAATGACAAATGGTAACAGAAACGAAAAACATGTTCGTTCTGTGCCCATCTCTAGTCCCAGAGAAGCATCAAATAGTTACTTTCTGACTTGATAATGGCTGCAATTTTATTTCTACCCAGGAAAGGAAGAGCCATTTGTGATGTACTCCACCACAGAGTACCGAAAATAATTTGACTGAACTAAGATACCATAAACCGAATCAGAATCAGAATCAGAATCCTTTTATTGGCCAAGTGTGCTTGGACACACCCGGAATTTGTTTTGGTAAAAATGCTCTCCATATGCAAGAAGGAAATATAAGAATCATATTTTCAACAACAAAACACAGCACAACACAATATAACAGT
Organism: Phrynocephalus forsythii; assembly: GCA_029282475.1. Lineage (NCBI taxonomy): Eukaryota > Metazoa > Chordata > Lepidosauria > Squamata > Agamidae > Phrynocephalus > Phrynocephalus forsythii. Next base: position 20,014,993 of record JAPFRF010000014.1, on the reverse strand, counting down.
GATGGCGAAACTTTTAGAGACTGAGTGCCCACACGGCAATTCAAAACCCACTAATTGTTCGCAAAGTGCCAATACAGTGGAACCTTGACTTACGTCATTAATCCGTTCCAGTGGTCTAGACTTAAGTCAAACATGACTTAAGTCAAATGAACATTTCCCATAGAAAGTAATGGGAAAGTGGAATAATCCGTTCTAGATGATGAAAAAGACCCCCGAAAACAGCAATTTAACACAAATTTGACTGGGATAGGAGATTCCTTCTGGGGATGTAAATGAAATGTCTCTTCAAAGAGAGGAGGCGGCAGTGGAATTACAGTCCACAGGTTATATGCCTCCACTTTTTAATGTTCATAGCAACAATGTCTAACATTTAAGTTTTACTGATTTTTAACCTGACGTTCCAAGTTCTGAACAACTCTATGCTTACCATTAGAGTCCCACAACTGTACAGCTCCCCAACTAAAATGCTTCCATTGTGGACCAGACTTCTGCAGCCAGATTTTTTACAAGACTGAACCGACTGTCTAACCAGCGAGGCCAGCCCCGAGCTCCCCGCCCTTCTTCTCCTCCGGCAGCAGCAGCGGCTTCAATGAGGTCGAGGACCAGCTCTAGGTGCTCTGAGCTAGCCTCGCCGAAGCCGCCGCTGCCGGAGGAGGGGAAGAAGGCAGGAGCAGTTTGGAGGCGGTAGCCGCGATGCTGGGTTGTGGCTGCCGCCCAATAACGGTGCCTTGCCGAGGCTCCGAGATGTAAGTCAAAGCCTGCGACTCAAGTCAAACAGGCCCCTTCTTGATGCAAGTCAAATATGATGTAAGTCAAGCAGTATGTAAGTCAAGGTTCCACTGTACAGATATTTAACTTGCATACAGGTGCCTGTGAACGGGCAATGTTGGGTGCCCACAGAAAGGGTTCCAAGTGCCACCTTTGGCACCCATGCTATAGGTTCGTCAATCCTGCAATATAACCTATTATTAAAAAAGAAGAAAAAAATTATTCAATAGTTTGATAGCACTTGGAAAGAAGCTATCTTTATAACATAACATAATATAACATAACATAAAAAATAACATAAACAATAAAAATAACCATTTCAGGTTGACAGCAAGGATTCACACATATATATTTAGGACAGACACAACTAACTCTCTTGAAGCATATACAGTAACCCCCTGCCTATTGCAGGGGTTAGGGACCCACCCCACCCGCGATGCCGGACAATCCGCGATATGCAGAAGCGGGTGGGGTGGGGCCTGGGGGGCGATCAGATCCCCCTGCCACCACGCCAGTCCGAGAGGTCTTGGGGCGGCGCGCGCTGGTGGTGTTGTGGGATCTGACCTCCCAAAGCCCGCCCGCGGCACCCCAAGACTTCTCGGACCAGCATGCGCCGGGGGCAGCAGGGGGATCTGACCTCCCGCCACATGTCTCCATTGAAATGCATTGATCCAATACATTTAAATGGAGATACAATCACTCCCCCACCACCCCCTCCCCGCGGCACCCCAAGACTTCTCGGACCAGTGTGCACTGGGGGCGGCAGGGGGATCTGACCTCCCACCACCGCCCACCCCGCGCCACCCCAAGACTTCTCGTCTGGGGCGTCTCCATTGAAATACATTGGTTCGATGCATTTCAATGGAGAAACTTTCCCCATTGAAAAACATTGGCTCAATGCTTTCCAATGGGGAAAAATCTCTCCATTGAAATGCATTGAGCCAATACATTTCAATGGAGATACGATTCCCCACCCCCACCCCCCCGGTGCGGCACTGAGGCTTCTCGGAGCGCGGCGGCGGCGCAGGGCGATGCGATCGCCCCCCCTGCTGCCCCCCCTGCATGGCCCCAAGGCTTCTCAGAGGAGTGTGGGGTGGTGGCGCGGGATGATGCGATCGCACCCCCCGCCGCCCCGTGTGGCCCCAAGGTGCAGGTACTGCAATCCCGCGATATAGTGGGACCGCAGTACCTGAACCGCGAAATGGCGGGGGGTGACTGTATATGGATGCCAGGGAGTACATCAAGCTAGATTTTTTTCTCCATGAAAACTCTATTGCAGAGAGTGGTTGCTTTGCTGTGTTCTCTTATGTAGTCGAGTGCTTCAACACAGTTCAAGGAGGACAAGAGATGTGCCTACTACAGATGAGAAAACAATGAATTCAGAAGTAGAAGGTATTTTGGAATCAGTTCATGCTTTTTATGAACTTTTTTTTCTCTGTTAGAGACTCTACAATCTTCTATTGTCCCTCAACTAGAGAACCTAAGAGTTCCACCAGAAAAATATGCAGAATGCCAAGCAGTTCTGCTATTGAGAACTTCACAGATATCGCAAAGGATGGGAGAGAAGCAAGAGAAGGGCAGAGTTTCCAATATTTCTTTCCAGATTGCAAAAACTCCCTTTTGGAAAAAAATGAAATAAAACAATAATAAATTTTAAAAAGAGGGGAGGGTTCAACATGCCAGTCCCATTCATGTCCTTGTATCCCTTTGAACCAATGAGGAATTAACACATCTTCTACTCCAGAATTTAAAGGTCAGAGTATGTTATGTTCCTTGTTTAACTTAGCTTAGCTTCCCTCTTGCAAGCAAGAGTCAGAAGTCAGGAATGTCCAGCCCACTGAGGCATTGGGGGATTTAAAAGATGAGGATTGTAGCATGAAAGTATTATGAAGGTAAATGGTCCCAGATACAGTGGTACCTTGTATAAAGGAATTAATTCCTTCCCAATGAAATTCTGTTAACCAAATTTTCCTTTATACAAATTTCCCCTAGGAATGCATTGAAAATGGAGTAGTCACTAATCGTGACCATTTTTATGTTGTACAGATTCTCCCGATAGGCGATTCTGTTAAGCAAATTTCCCCTATCTCTGGAATTTTTTATGTTTTCAGATTTTATGTACAGATTTTACGTTATACAAACCATTTGTTATACGAGGGTCCACTGTATAGGATTAAACATGGAGGCAACCCGTTTTTGCTGATATTGAGATGGATAAGAGGGATGCTGCTTTCTTGTGATCAGACAGTTTATTTCCTTTAAAATGTTGCAACCACCATTTGGGCTAGAACTTTTGGGTGAGGAAGAAAAGCTTTGTGTGTGTGTGTGTGTGTGTGTGTGTGTGTGTGTGTGTGTGTGTGTGTGTGTGTGTGTGTGTGTGCGTGCGTGCGTGTGTGTTGTTCTGTTTCATTCGTTCCATTTATATACCATCCCATTATGCGATACGATCGCATCACCCCAGTTCTGGCTGCCCGTGGCCCTGGTTTTGGTTTACAAAACCCTCCACAGCTTGGGTCCTGAATACCTGGTGGAGCGTATCTCCCAGAGGTCAACCGAGGTCAGGCCCCCTCGAATGTCGCAGGTGCTCTCACTCCGAGTGGCCACACCTAGGGAGGCGTGGAAATCACTTACACACCTTCTCTGTGGTTGGCCCCTCGCTCTGGAACCATCTCCCGAGTGAGTTGCGCCTTGCACAGTCCCTGCCCGCCTTCAGAAAAGCACTTAAAACCTTGCTTTACCGGGAGGCATTTGGCGACCTTTAATTTACTTTTTTTTATGCCTCTTGCCAATGACTCTTTTCATTGTATGGTCTTTTTTGTGTTTTCTGTTTGTTTTTATTTACTGTAAACCGCCTGGAGTTCCTTTGGAAAATGGGTGGTATAAAAGTGTAATAAATAAATAAATAAATAATAAATAAATAAATAAATAAATAAATAAATAAATAAATAAGTGTAAACACCATACTGATCAGTTCACATAAGATTTAAATTTACCATGTTAAGACAAATAGGGTAATGTTATGAACTTAAAAATAGGGCATTTTCAAGAAAAAAAGTGAGGGTTTATATTTATTTATGTATTCATTGAAAAAATATTTGACCCCATCTTGCTCCTTAAAAAGACCCAAGATGGCACACATCATTAAAAGGGCATTATTTAAATGCTTTAATTTTCAAATAATTAAGCAAGCATCATATTGAAAATGGTAAATAGAATCAAAAGCAACAGAACACAACAAGCCAATTGGAAACCCCTGATCACTAAGGAAAAGCTGATCTAGAAAGATAAGTCTTTGCCTGCTTTTATGTAATAGTATATGACAGAAATCTGTTCATGAAATCTCAAAATGCAAAACCATTACAAGAACACTGTGTAGGCCCTGTAATCAAAAGCAAACTTGTTTTCTCTCTCCTTTGCATAAGGTGGAAAAAGCCTTCTAAGTTACAGGTTAGTGTTGATTTGGAGAAAAAACCCACCGTGCCTTGGTTTCACTCATTTCCTCATCAATAAACAAATATCAAGCCACATTTTTGCAATTTGGCAGATTTATTAGTGCATAAACCAAAGGCCATAGCATCTGGGGTGTGGGGTGTGGAAGTAAATAGAAAACACCACACCAAATACCTATGTCATGAAACACATAGAATATATACCATGGAATAACCAATATCAATAAATTCACTGAATCTGAGCCCTGAAATAAATTTATCTCTGAATTTCTTTTTTCTTGTGGTCAGGGCACACAAGATTACACATCTGCCAATCCCTTGAGGGCCTTGTAATTTAAAAGGTATGCAATTTCAGCTACAATAGGCATGGAACCAATTTGATTCGAAATAGGAGACAGCCATCCAATGCCAATGTCTGGGCAAAGAGAATAACAGTATAAGGATAGAGGCAAACTAATCTTCAGTTCTGTAGAGGCATTTGTAAACAAGCATCACTCCAGGCCAAGGTTGGTTTGCGTGCTTGCTTGTTTGGGTTAAGGTTGGGGATAATCACCTTGGTTGTCCCCAGAAGATATTTTCATTGAGGCACAGAAAGCTTCAACAAAGGGCGCTTTTACACAACCCCTAAGATCCGCTGGCCCCTTAAATTCGGACCAGAGATCTTAGGGGTTTGTCGCTCTTCATGCATCTCCACCCCTCCGTACTTCCTGGCTGCTGGCTGCGTGAGGAGAGGGAGGGGGGAAATGGACAAAAGAATAAAGCCTTACCTCCCGGTGCTGGTGGAAGCTGCGGGGGGGGGAGCCCCGGTCACTTCCTGGTTCCTCTTAAAGGGGTGGGAGGCAAAAACAAAAAGCAAAAGAAGCGAGGAGAGCCCAGCACATCTGCATCAAATCTTTTTCACCTTCCAAGAGCAGGTACAAGAAAAGTGATCTGGGTTGCGCTTAGGTGGGCGGGGTCGCACTTAAGTGTCTGCAAACTCCGGAGCTGGTGGGGAAACATTTTTAAGCTCCGGAGCTTGCAGCCATTTGCGGCGGAGTTTACGGGTCGTGTATAAACGCCCAAAGTTTGCTCCATCAGGTGGTAGAGGGAGTTCTCCATTTTCTGCCTAATTTAAAAGGAAGATCTCCTTGTATTTCCACATGGTTTGTATCTGTTTCCTCAAGTTTGGGGGCTTCAGGGGTAGGGGAAATTCCCCTGTTAAAACAAAGCATTTCTTTATATTTCTTTGAAAAGAGCAAAGGTAGCCGTGCCATTTATTAATGAGATACTATACATAGCTGGAAATATATCTAGATGCAAAGGCAGATGGATACTCCAAAAAAATGAAAAGAAATAAAAAGCACCTCTGAGATCTTTCCTCATTATCTTTTCTATAAGACTTCTCTCTCTTTTGCTTTGTGGAAGCCTATTCATCTCATTTCATCAGGCCATGTACATTAAGAAACAAGAGTGATTTATTGGAGTTAAGAAAATGTAGCAGGAATGGGGGTGAAGGAGGTGGGGTGGAGAACAAGAAGAAAAACCAGCGCCTTACACAGAGCCAGAGTTGGTCTTCTGAGGAACGAAGCAGATTGCCAGGGGGTGGGGGAGGGAGTACCACAATAAATAAATAAATATCTCAACAAAGTGGTTAATGTTGCACAATCATCAACAAGCTTCCGTCCCCCCACCACCACTCCCCCCACACACACACATGAACCATTCCAGTAGAAATGGGGATGAAACCTCTTATCCCAACTGACTGCCTTCTGAGGTAAAACAAGGAACTGCCTGAAACTTCACAATCGCCAATAATGAGCTATCATTACTCAAATTACACCAAGCACTGATTAGGTTTAAAGTAATGAAGAAAACAACACAATCAATCATCATCAACCCAAAGGAAAGTCAATTTGTGCTCAAGATGCAGCTAGTCCTTAGTGCAGGGCTCCATCTACAGGGGTTGAGAGACAAGAAAGAAATATTTCCTCACTTTTTGAAAACTAAGAACTCTCTCCCATGCTAATACTTCAGGCTTACTCTCCCCTCCCCTTCTTTTTTCCCTCATGCTCCAAGAAGAACATCATCTGCAAATATTTTTTGAAATCCTTCCACCCTAGACATCGGAGGCCATTTTAATGGGGGCTCATCAAAAGGAAGCCAAAGAGTTTCGGAAAAATAACACCCCACATCCTACTGCTGTTCTTGGGTCAGATGAAGAAAACCACAAATGCTGAATGCAGGACATTTATCAAACAGTGCAAATTAGCAGGAAAACACAAACCCGGGTAATAGCTCTCCCAAAAGCTGAGGTTTATAATGGGTTGGGTATTAACAGCTTCTGCCAGAGGGGTAGAGAGGGGAGGGGGGGGACCCACATAGAGTTTTCTGAACTGCAGAGGGGGAAAGCCCATTTGTCAGTTCTAATCAGTCCTCTGCCTGAAATTTACAAACGGACGGGAAGTTTATTTTGCAATATAAGAGCAAATTTATCCCTACTTCTCTCCATTCTCGGATGTGACTTGATAGTGGAGTGGGAAGAATTCCAACAAGGGACTCATTTCAGCTGTGTTTTCAAACAAGGCAAACTACATAGATTAATATTTTGTGAAATTCTAGCAGGAACGCTTCCCCATGTTCAAAAAACCATCAGCGTGATTCATAGGAAAGTACTGGGAATTCAGTATGTCATGCAGTCTTGCATGTTACGGAGAGTGATCATTCAGAGCTTCTTGGAATTCATAGGTGGGTATTGGTGTCTGTTTTTTCCCTCAGAAAAATGAATGAAGTATATGTTTGAGGCTCATTAGTATTAGTTGATCTGTAGGGTAAAAATGTTTGTTTTTCATTTTGAGTTTTTTTTACAGAGGGTCTTCTTTCAGTGTCAGGTTCTTTCAAGCACAGCTCCTTTTAGTAAACTCCCAGATACCCAAATATTTTGGGTTCTTTCATGTAGAATTCACATTCTGGTTTCTGGGACTAAAAGCTGATTAAGTCCTACAAAACCCTCCAACTATCCAAAAAGAGAAAGGGCAGGGCAACAGACAATCAATCCACTCCAAAAGTGGGTGGCAAGAACCGTATGTGAGAAAGAAAAGCCAGCCATCCAACAGACAGTGCAGCAGACACTGAGAATGTACTTTAAAGTTCATGTTGATCATCCTCAACAGTTCATCAGAAGAAAACAGAAAGAGAAATCATTATAATGGTCATAATCAAAATGAAACACAAACACACTCACTAAGGGCAATATAACCATTAACCAAGCTTGCAAACACAAACCCCAAAATATGGGAGACTGAAGAGAGCTATTTTCCTCCTACCACCTGATAGGGCCTTTTCACACGACCCCTAAGATCCGCTGGCCACTTAAATTCGGACCAGAGATCTTAGGGGTTTGTTGCTGTTCCTGCGTTCCCACCCCCTCTGCACTCCCGGCTGCTGGCTGCGTGAGGGGAGGGAGAAAAAACAGGAAGAAAAGAGACGTGGCTCACCTCCGTTCTGCCTCTCGCTCTTGCGGCGGCAACATTCCAGTCTGTTAAGTAGCTCTTAAAGGGGTGGGAGCTAAAAAACAACAAACAGAAGCGAGGAGAGCCCCGCACTCACTATCGTTACACCGCATCAAAGAATTTTCACCTCCAGAGAGCAGGTACTTGAAAGGTGCGCTGGGACGCACTAAAGTGGGCGTGGTCGCACTTAATTTCCTGTAAACTCCGGAGCTGGTGGAGAAACATTTTTAAGCTCCAGAGCTGGGTGCCATTTGCGGCGGAGTGTAGGGGTCGTGTACAAAGGGCCATAGTTTCAGTCCAGCAGTGCAGGCAGTAGTCCAACGGGAGAAGGACAGGAAGGCAGATATGACAGACATAAATAAATTACATGGTGCGGAGTGGGGATCCCTTAAAAACATAATAGAATGAAAGGCAAAACCCCTTCCAATATAACACAAAATAGAAATGGGGTGGGGTGGGAATATATATGTTTCATTAAAGAAATTCTTTCAGAATTCCAAATCTTTCATATTTTGGAGGCTATCTACCATAAAACCACAAAAGACTCAACTAACAAAAGAATGGGCAGATGTTGTTTTTGTTCCCATTCAAGTTAACCCCAAAGTCCCAACTCAACTGATCTGCATGCATACGTATTTTGTAGATGACTACATAAATGGTTTATTGGTGTCCAACCCATGTTGCATTCGGTAGCATTGTCAATGAAAGCATGCGTTAGATATTTGGAATGGGCCAACCTCAGCCTTGGTTACATAGATTTCTACTGTGTCCAAGAGCATTATTGCCTTGTTGAGATTGATGTACCAACCATGCATCAATTGAAAGAAAGAAAGAAAGAAAAACTAAAAATGCATTACTAACACATAACTGTTGATATAATGTATAGAGATGGGCACGAATTGAAAAAAAATTTTTTCGAGTTGTCGTTAGTCGGGCCAGTTCCGTTTCGGGTCATTTCCGTTTTTTGTGAAAATTCGCAAAAATTAGTCGGTTTGTTTTTTCGTTTTTTCATTTTCATTAGTAATGGTTTTTTTGGGGGGAGCGGGCTCCTGGAGGCACCTCTGTGGGGTGGGTGCCTCCTCTGGCCCGCTATAAAGGGAAAGCGGGCTCCTGGAGGCAGCCGTGGGTGCCTCCTATCCTCACCCACTAGGAAGGGGAAGCAGGCTCCAAGAGACCCCTCAACATGGGGGTCTCCCCTCTTCACCTGCTGCTGCAAAATGCATGCATAGCCATATGGATATGCATACCAGTTGCAGACAGTGAGACTAGTGATGGCAGTGAACCCAGAGCCATAGGTTGATGCCTAAGGCTCTCGCACCACCATGTCTCACAAAGAAGGGAATTGTACTTGCGTGTAGTGCAATGCAAGTAGATCTGGCTTAGGGTTAAGGTGGGTTAGTGGAAGGGCTAGGGTTAGGCTAGTGACGGGTAAGGTTACGGTGGGCTAGTGGATTGCACCTCTGGGTGCCTCTCTGACCCACTAAGAAGACAGTCTGTGATGTATGGGTAAGGAGTCAAGGATTAGGGTTAGGATTAGGGGGCTAGGGCAGGTTTTAGGGGGCTTTTGGCACATCCCAGAAGTCTCCATGGCCAAGTGGCCATGCGATTGGTGGGATGGCTCCAAAAATTTGCATGGTCATCCACTCCCACATGGCTGGCCACTCGGCCAGCCCATCATTGCGCAGGTGTAAATAAAATAAAATAAAATAAAATCAATGGAGGACAGAGGAGGAGAGGAGAGACATTTTGTTGTAAGAAAAAACCCACTGCTACTGTGAAAAATCTGGCAGTTTATAAATTTTCGCGTGTTTCTGTTGTGCTTGTGTGTTTTTGGACCACGATTTCAAAAACAATATTGCGTTCGCCGCCCCATTTTGGATCCCCCACCCGCACCACATGGCATGGCGAGTCCGGCTGCCCAGGATGGGGGGGAGGCAGGACCCCCCTCCAGAAACCACCCCTCCGGTAGGTACCCTGCGCCCTTAGTCAAGCAGGCATTTTTCCGCCTGCTTTTTTGGCCCGGGAATGGGTGGGGGGAGAGTTTAAAAGTTTTTTCCTGTGCCGTCCGTGCCGCTTGCTTGCACTTTAATTGCGGCGGCCGGCGGCGAGACTGGGCTTTTTGCTGGCTGCAAGCCTGCGGCGAGTCCCACCAGAGCGGCCCAGGATGGGGGATGGGGGGGGAGGCCGGGGACCTCCAGAAACAACCCCTCTGGTAGGTGCCCTGAGGCACGGCAGGCATTTTTCTGCCTGCTTTTTGGCCAGGAACCGGGTTTTTTTAACTTTTAAAAACTTTTTTTCTGTGCCGCGTGGCATCGAGCAATCGCGAGATGCAAGGAACGAGCACGACAAATCAGACCAAAATTGTTCGTTCGTCAGTTCGAGCTCGAAGTCTGGCGGAGTAATTCCCGTTACCGTTTCCGTAGAGTAACGGAACCGAGTAACAGAAACAGAAACGGGAATACCGCTAAGTCGTGCCCATCTCTAATAATGTATATTCAGTTCTGAGTTACCATGTTAAAACAGTGTTCCTTGAACTGATTCCAACAGCTGTTCACTATGAGAAAACTCTGGACAATTTACTACTAGGATGTCTGAAGACTGGTTTCTTTTCTACCAGCTTTCTAACCTTCTGAGATATTATTTTTGGGTCTTCTTCTATGCTCTGACAACATGAGAGATGCTTTGGTTGGGATGTGTGAGGGGTATTTTCAGTAGCTGATTTACTGAAACAGCTTCAATGAAGCATGTTCTGAAACTGGTTAAGGTTATGGTGAGGGAAGTTCCCTTTTTGGAAAGCATTTGCTTTGTGATTTTTAACTTGATGGTAGGAATATTTCCCTCTTTGTTTTGTTTGAACTCTTTTGTTTGTTTTATTTTTTTGCTGCTGTAGTGTTTTAAATATTTAGTATTTGCACTGTACATTGCACTGTACTTTTGTTTGTTAAATTATATTCAAGTAATTGTTCAATCAAATTCTTAATGTGTCTCACTGTTCCCTTCCTTTCTTGGGGTCCCCCACCCAATGCCCCCTGAGAAGTCCTCCACTTTAAAATCAACGTGGGTGCACAATCAAAAGGGCCAGATGAGCCAACACCAGGATTTCTGAAGCTCTCTTGAACCCAAATCCCTCTTCCTAGGGGTGTTGGAAATTACCTTAATCTATTTTTAGCTTTTGCCACTATTCTGGTAATGCCCCTGGACTGCAGTAGGTTTAGATCTTGATTACTCTGGGTCCTCTCTCAACTCATTGTTTCACCACCTTCCCCACCCATCCACCTTCTTCTGCCAGCAGAAGCCTAACTAGTCCAGCAGCTCTGCAGACAGAACAGGTTTCTGGATAATTCTAAGTCCTTCGGTCCAGCTCACTAGTATAGAGTTGGGATTGCACTGACCATGAACAACCCCCCTCCCACCATTCTAGTTCCAGATGGAGCAGGGCTCTTGAAATGCATCAGACGTCCTGATCAATGCTGCTGTAAATGCCCTTGATTGCAGTGGATCTATTCTCTCTCTGTGGGCCTTTTTACACGACCCCTAAGATCCGCTGGCCACTTAAATTCGGACCAGAGATCTTAGGGGTTCGTCACTCTTCCTCTGTCCCCACCCCCCTCCGCACTTCCTGGTTGATGGCTGCCTGAGGGAGGGAGAAAAAGAAAGAAAAGAATGCCGGCTTACCTCCATTCTGTTCCCAGCAGCATTCAGATCTCTTAAAGGGGCGGGGGGCAGAAAAAGAACAAACAGAAGCCAGGAGAGCCCCGCACTCACTATCCTTACACCGGATCAAATATTTTTCACATCAAAAAAGCAGGTACCTGAAAGCTGCGCTGGGATGCGCTAAAGTGGGCGGGGTCGCACTTAATTTCCTGTTAACTCCGGAGCTGGTGGGTAAACATTTTTAATCTCCGGAGCTGGGAGCCATTTGCCCCGGAGTTTAGGGGTCGTGTATAAACGCCCTGTGTGTGTTGTGTTGTTACAGTTATGACTGACCCTTTGGGATTCCACGTCCATGGAGTTTTCTTGGCAGGAATACTGGAGTGGTTTGCCAGTTCCTACTCCAGGTGCCTACAACACCTGGTATTTCCTGGTGGTCGCCCCTCCAAGTACTAACCTGGGACCAAAATTGATTCAGTTGAATTCATTCATTCTTTTGTTCATTTATTCATTCATTTGTTAGTTTGTTGGTTTGTTCATTCGTTTGTTCATTCACTCCTATGTTCATTTGTTTGTTAGTTTGTTCCTTTGTTCCTTTGTTCTTTCGTTCCTTCCTTCTATTCTATTCTATTCTATTCTATTAATTTAAAGGGCTATTTTAGCTTCTATCACACATGATTCCTATAGCTTAAAATACCACTCTATTATGCTGGAAGTAGGATATGTTGCAGCCAGCCTTATCATATTATCCTCTTCCAGCCTAGATCCCAGTATGAAATGACTTTTATCAACATTCATTAGGTGGAATAAGTTGACAGTCATAGGTATATTTTACAAAGCCTTGCCGACATTGTTTGTTTGTTTGGACAGTCCATTGTTGACAATGCTAATAAACTATTGCCATGGAAACCCATAGCCAAGATGGGAAAATTCACTGAAAGAAACATCAGCCTGGGAGAACAGGTAACAGAGTTGGCTGCATTGATCATTAATACTTAGGAAGGGTAGCTGGTGACTTGCAAGAAAAAAGACTTCAAGAAGCATTGAAGGTATGTCTCTTGTTTTTGAAACTTATTTGGCTGATACGTATTGCTAAGAAAAGAAAATATAGCCGCCTAAAAGGGCAGAGAGAGGGAAAAACAAGAAGAATTAATTCAAAATTACATTTAGCATTATCTGATTCATCTTCTGGAAAAAGCCATCCATATGTATCTTCTTTCAGTAAACAATAAATGCTTTTCAGTGAAGCAACCACCAAACTTTCCTATTTTCAGCCAACACACCTCACATGTGTTTGTAATTGAATTCCAATTGTCACACAAAATTTGCAACTGAAAAATTCCCCTCTAAAAATACCTGTTCAAATGAAGTCTTTCATATTGTTTAAAAGTCCTTATTTTCTGCCGAGTTTCCTACTTGAATGCATATTTTGATCTGTGTAAACCAGAGCAGTGTCCTCATTCAGTGCTGAGCTTTTTAAAAATCTTCATTTATTCATGGGGGTGAGGTGGGGTGGGAAATATAGCGCATTATGTGTCAAAGTTGTTACCCATGAGGGAGGGGGTGGCCTTTCAATCATAGGCACAAAGTTTGCTGAACAAGTGCTCAGTCCAAGGAACTGTGGAGGGTGCTGCTTAATGAACCCTTTGCTGCTGCGGAGAAATGACCCTTCTCCAACTGGGAAGAGTGACACCCATCTTTGATTACATGAAGATGTTGTTTCAGCAAAATGGGAGCTAAAAGTTTCCTGGGGGGGGGAAGGTGGATGTGTTGTGGGGTTTTCCCCTTGAAAATTCACCTCAAGTTGCATACATTTGCATATTTTGTACCGTTCATGGGAAACAACAGGGGAAGTGTTCCTTCTTGAAAGCAAAGCTTCTCTTTAAGAGATTTCCTAATCAATTTTAATTAATTTGATGTTTTGTGTATGTCCCTTTTAAATAATATTTTATTGAATTTTCTAAACATAACAAGTTAAAAACAAATACATTGCTTGTGTGTTGACATGTTACATAGTTCAAATATAAATATTTTCCCAATATTTCAGCCCAAGTGTTTGGAATATTCCAAATTTACATGTTTCTTTTCTATTATTGTTTTCATCGTTACTTATCTCCATTCTACTGGCCCCTGCTCGACTGCACTGATGGGGGATATTGGACTCGCCCAGGTAAGATCACATGGTGGTTGGGGAGGTCACATCTAACGTCGGTGGCCCAATCATTGCTCCACACTACTTCAGCCCCCTTCTTTTTGTTGGTTAAAGTTCATAACAGTTAAATAAAGTGTGGCCCGATTTAAACCCACCACTCATGTCTCACGTCTTATTCCAGGTTTTGGGGGCAAAGCTCCAGTGCAATCCCTTTCCTGATTGGAAACTCATAGGAGTCTTGGGATGGGAGGAAGAAGTATTTAATTACTGAAAATTGCAGTCGTTGGGATGCTTTTACCACCAGTGCCAACTGTCTGTAACTAAAGACTACCTGCTCTTGCCCCATGCTTTGGGATCATGGAAACAATTATGCAGGAGCCCTGGGAGCACTGGGACAGAGATGTTCGATTTCTGAAAAATTGTCCATGCTGCTGACATCTTTGGTTTTATGAAGACATAAATGCACTAACAGGAGTTCAACTGAAGTACAGTAGGACACTGGTATCCACTGGGGATTGGTTCCAGGCCTTCCTGTGGATAATGAAAACCATGGATGAGAGAGAACACCTGCCCACCCACCCCCAAACTGCTCTTTCCTGACAGTAGCTTGCTTTATGACTGCTGCTTTGAGACAGTAGCTTGCTTTATAACTGCTGTTTGTGACAGTAGCTTGCTTTATAGATGCTATTTGTGACAACAGCTTGCTTTACAGCTGCTGTTTGTGACAACAGCTTGCTTTACAGCTGCTGTTTGTGACAACAGCTTGCTTTACAGCTTGCTTTGTGGCTGCTGAATTATTAATTTTTTTCCTTTGCCAACTGTGGATAATTGAATCAGTGAAAAATGAATCAGTGGATACAGGGGTCCTACTGTATTCCCTTTTCTCAGGGAATATCTATTTATATAATCATGGAGGTATGTTCCATGTTTGCTGCTGCTGGTGGTGGTAATGATGATGATGATGATGATGATGATGATGATGATGATGATGATGATGATGATGATGATGATGATGATGATGATAATAATAATAATAATAATAATAATAATAATAATAATAATAATAATAATAATAATAATAATAATAATAATAATAATAAAAAGTGGGAGAAAGCAGGGGGAGAATTATTACCTATCCATCTATTCATTCATTGTTTCTGATCGCTCCCATTTTGAATGCTCCAAGCATCTTTGAGTGAAAAGCTTTTTCTACAGTTGTTAATATACGTACCAGATATACTTTGATATGGAAAAATGAGCCTCACTTGTTGGAAAGATTAATTACACAGTTAAATAGCATACAGCTGAACATCAAATTGGCAGCCGTTTCAAGACAGGAAACTATTAATTATTTAGGTGGAGAAGTTATAAATCAAGACAGCATCAAGTACGGCTAGGAAAAAAAATTACATGCACAGAGGATTCATTCTTGAACACTCACGGCACTGAACAGAGTAATTTTATCAAAAGGCAGGCCTATTTATGTATCTATTTATTTATTTTAAAGTGGTAATTCATTTAGACTTCTCTTCTAGCCTAGTGGTTTCCCAGAGGGGCATGTGCATCCCCCACCCTTTTCCTTTTCAGATTGCAAGTCAGGTTTACCTGTCAGTTCTCAGCTGAATTTTGCTTGTGATGCCCTCTCTCCTTCCACCCTAAAGAATTTGATAATTTCAGCACCTTATTCTGAGGGATTCATCCCAATTGTTGTCATGCTGAGGTAAAATTTTGGAGGCAACAGTCCGTATTGCTGGTCTTTTTATTATGGAAGTCCTTCCTCAGATTGGCTTTTTCTGGTACCTTTGTTTAATTATTTGGGGCTTCAAGTAAAAAAAAAATACCCTCTCTATATCACCACATTTTTCCAGTCTTAAATATTGTAAATGATTTATAGATCCTTGGATTATTCTCAGAGTTTTAAGGTTGGTGAAAATCCCACAATGTTTTCTGTGGTTACAGCAGCCATCTCTCCCATCCCAGTTGACCTGCAGTAGAGATGCTCTCATTTTCCACTCCCTTTTATAAAGATGAGAAAAGCAACTTCTCCATCCTTGGCCTACCTCTTGTCAATTAACGACGCCTCATTACACAAGTCACCTGGAAAGCTGATGAGGTTTCATTCCGATACAAGAGGCCAGGTCAATCAATCGCCATCAAACCTGTAGCTTTTCAATGGATGCTGAAAGGTTAACCTGGTTCTCCAAGGCCTCCATCGTGTCAGCAGAAATTAGCAAAGAGGTGGGCAAGTTGTCAATAGAGCACTGAGACAATTAGTTGATGATTAGAATGGGAGGACCAAGGGGAATTGATCACAAAATGAGACCTTTTGGATACATTTGCATACACTTAGGAAATCTATATAGCACACTATCAGCAGAACAGGAAAGGAGGGAGGGAGGAAGTGGCCAAGTAATGCACAATCAAAGAGGTTAGAAAACCCCTTTGATTGGGCATTTCTTGGCCTCTTTCCTCCTTACCTTCTTCTTCCTCAGCTGACAGTGTGCTATATAGATTTCCTAAGTGTATATTTATATGTATATCCACTTACAGGAGATACATATTTATATATACATTGTTCTGGACAAATGAAGCCTACATATCAAAAGCCTGTGGACTCTTCTGGCTGGCTGATCTAATAAAGGAACACTAGCTGTGACTTTACTCTCTGTTCTCACCAACTCATTTCAGCAGAAGTTCTTTCCATTCTTTAGCTCTTTAAAAGTGCCTTTAGAAATCATCTTCTGTTAAGAAGAGGACCAGAGAAAACACAAATGTGGCTTAACGTAGCTTGAGCTACTTCAGACATACAGAAAAGGCAAGCATGATTTTTATTTCAGAACTCCAACAGAAGTACAATACAATACACCTGTCACCTGAACAGGGAACACTGTGACCAAGTGACACGTATGTGCTTGCTGAGTCAGATACCCATATTCTGCATAGTGAAGATAAACAGCTTTAAAAACCCCTAGTTCCCTTCCTTGTGTTCAAACAGAGATTACCCCCAAAGACTGGGTCATCCTCTCTGAAAAAGAGAACACATGCCACTCTAGAGGAGCATTTTGGGGAGGGGGGGTTCACCCATTCACCAAGCCTCATTTTAATTATAATAAATAAGTCCTACAAATAATTGGGGTCCACCTTGTCTTGCCCACTAATCTGTATGGGAGCCTTCCCACCTTAGTGCCATCAACCCTTCGGACAGGACGCCTACACCTGGACTCTTCTACCTGCCCTATGATAGAGACAGAGGTTGGTTCTGTACCTTTTCCTTCTAACGTTTGGAGCCCTGTTGCTCCACACCTGGAATCGGAACCTCATTTGAAAGTGTTTGTACTCTCCCCAGTTTTTTTAGAATTTTAAATCTATTAGCAACCACTTTGATGGTGTGTGTCACCTATTGATTCTACAATTTGAACCAATCAATAATCTTGTAGTAAGACAATGGGATAACAGTAGAATGATAGAATAATTGAATTGGAAGGGGACTACAAGGCCATTAAGTGCAACCCCCTCTTCACTGCAGGAAACCAAAATCAAAGCAGATGTGACAAAGGGTTGTCCAATTTTCTTTTGATTGCCTCCAGTATTAAAGCACTCATCACCTCTTGGGGTAATTGGTTCCATTATCATACTGCTCTAACAAGATGTTTTTTCAAGACATTCAGCCTAGTTTGATATCTATATTATGTGTTCTATGAACTGGGATGATTGAAAACAGATCACTAGATTTTATGCTTAACTCCTATAAACAGAGACAATAATCAAAGCAGGAGGGAGCTAC
Organism: Phrynocephalus forsythii; assembly: GCA_029282475.1. Lineage (NCBI taxonomy): Eukaryota > Metazoa > Chordata > Lepidosauria > Squamata > Agamidae > Phrynocephalus > Phrynocephalus forsythii. Next base: position 19,997,701 of record JAPFRF010000014.1, on the reverse strand, counting down.
AAATTCTGGTGCAGTGTAATCCTTATTTCCTCTCTATGAAAACATTGCTCTTGTGGGAAGTCCACCACATGAGAAGATAGGATCCAAAATCCCTATATGTGCAGTACTCATCAGATGCTTGACTGTCAAAATGACTGATCTTTTAGTGAGGTAAGGTCACATTTGATCATGATTTTTATACCATACACTTTAATTCTAGATGAATCCAAAACAATAGCAGTTGATAATATATAGATTATAGAGTCTATATTCAATGTTACTATGTGATGTTTTTTCTCCAGTTGTTTAAAGTATGTTTGGAACCCATAGGTTTTACAAGAAATGCCACAAAAGGAAGATTGATGTCTGGAGTCCAGACCCATGATTCTTCGTGAGCAAACATTAATCAGAATTTCAGTGGCTACTATGGTCGCCAATAAGAAACAAAAGAACAGAAATGACCACAAGATGCCTTCTGAAGAACAGAAAGCCTGTAATTCTGTTGGTTGTCCATCCATGTCAAGATGATTTTCAGTTCATATTAAATAAATACGAAGGACCAATCTCTTCCTTCTTTTCAACATTATGTGAGAGGAATATGGTGCATCACAGGTGCTAGTCTTTGAATGGTTCCATTTGACACAGAGAGATTAATCTCTCTAAGAGAGATTTCTTGAAGGATATTGGAAACATAGTGCATTCCTGATGCTGAGCACTAATGGCTCATTCTACAGGTTGATATCACCATCATGAAAGAGCTTTCACAGTTTTGTGAATTGCTTCCAGTGCAATTATCTGAAGTGATTGTGCTGGTGAGAGTGGAGGTGTGAGAGCAAACGTAAATATCATCCTAGCAGCTTGTTCCTGGTGAAATGTCATTCAAAGGTGATTATATCTGGAACTTGTTCTATCAAAAAACAGTTAAATCTAGCTGTTAGGTCTGACTGTAGTGGAATTGAGTCAATGAGACTTAGCAAGCATTGACTTAAAACAACTCTCATTCACTCACTAGAAGAAACAATTGGATTTAACCATGTGTGGAATCCATGTTTCCATCATCTCCTTGTTCATGTTCTTCTCTCATTTACAGGGACAATTCAATATGACAATCAAAAAAATTCCATGGTAGTATTGATCCATGGTGTGAACTATTTAGAGTGGAGCAAACTTCATAGAGTGGCCAGATCCAGAAATTCTTCACTGGCCTCATGTGGCACAAATTAGTTGTCATTTATCCTCTCCTTGGGGGAGTAGTTTTTGTTAATTTAATGGTATTGGAAGATGAAAGTTCAAATATCACTTACCGGCCACAGGTGGAATCTTTTAAATAAATGAGAACAGAGATGGGCATGAAACAAATTTTTAATTCGTTTCATTGTTCGTTATTTGTTTTGTGAGCTAATGAAACAAACTTGTTTTGCTTCTATCTATCTATCTATCTATCTATCTATCTATCTATCTATCTATCTATCTATCTATCTGTCTGTCTGTCTGTCTGTCTGTCTGTCTGTCTGTCTGTCTGTCTGTTGCCCCATTAGTACATAACACCCAATACCAACAGAAATCCAACAGAAAAAAATGGTCTCCCTCTAACTTTTTGCATCCAGCTGTGTTGGCCTAGTTAGATTTCTCGCTGGAGAACATCAGGTTGCCTTCCCCTCCATGGTTATGCACTGCACACAGCCACAACTTGAAGTTACTATCACACACCTAAAACACAACAATTTTTATTGTAGCATGGGGTTAGTGATTCAGCAGTGATTTCAGCTCAGAGACAAAGCAGGCTGGAGACAGCTTCTAGTGAACAGCTCTTTAATCAGGGAGAGACAAGACTGGGGACTGGGGAGAGGAGGTTACATTTATAGGGGCCAGGACTGGCTAGGAAAAGATACATTTTGGAGGGAACAATTACAACCAATCACAAGGCTGCCTTTTGGAGGGAACCAATAGGATTGAAGATCCAAATGCAGCAACTATAATCAACCAATAGGCCTGTTCCCTTTTGAACAGGGAGGCAGTTACTTCAACCAGCAATTACAGATCAATACACAACACCCCTCCCCCCTGGTGGGCACAGCACACGTAATCCTTTAGATATTGTGGGGCCCTGTGACTTTTAGTTGATCTCCTGACTACGGGTGTTGCAGGGGTTTCAGCAGGCAGTGTCTGTGGTGGAGAGTCTACTGTAATCGTTTCATCTGACACAGTGGGGGTTTCAGACAGCTCAGTGTCCCTGATCTGTTCCTCGGCACCATGAGGACCTGCAGGAGTAGATTCATTTACTGACGCCACTGGTACCTGCATTCCTGGGGCATCTCCGCTCTGGTCTTGCAGCTGGGACTCATTAATGGGGGTAGTGTCACTCTCAAGCTGCAATTCACCCATACCAGTACCAACTGTACTGGGTGCTCTGCGCCTCAGTTGGTCCACATGCCTACGCCAGACCCTGCCATCTTCAATGGTCACGTAATAAGAGACTGGCCCAGATGCTCTGGTAATCACCCCTGGCACCCACAGGGGACCTCTGGCATAATTCCTCACCCAGACCAAATCTTCAGGAGCAAAATACCTTGTAGAGTCGCTCTCTGCCTGTGGAGGTGCTCTAGCCTTGCGGTTTGGCATTTTGTCTGGGTGGACATAGTCCCGCACCGTCACCAGTCTTCTACCTAGAAGCAGCTCTGCTGGCGACTTGCCCGTAGTAGTACACGGTGTCGCATGCTGCAAGAACAACATTCGGGCAATGCGCATTGACCAGTCACCCTCCATCAAGCGTGCAAGGGATCCTTTGGCTGTCTGCACCATGCGCTCAGCCTGCCCATTGGATGAGGGATGAAAAGGAGCTGAGGTGACCCCTCTTATCAAATTATCAGCCAGAAATGCCCTGAATTCTTGGGATACAAAGGCTGCTCCATTGTCTGAGACAATGGTCTCGGGCAACCCATGGGTTGCAAACAGCTGTCTCAGCACCTTGATGACTGCAGCTGATGACATGCTGGGAACCATAGCAACCTCTAACCATTTAGAATATGCATCAATGATAACCAAGAAAACCTTTCCTTGGAATGGCCCAGCAAAATCTAAGTGCAGCCGGCTCCAGGGAGTCCGGGTCTGCTCCCGCCAGCGGACTGGTGCTCTGGCCACTTCTGGGCATACTTCCCGACATGTCTTGAATGTCCGTACCCATCGTTCAACCTCTTAGTCCATCCCAGGCCACCATACATAGCATCGGGCAAGCGACTTCATCCTGACCATTCCCGGATGCCCCAAGTGCAGTGTATCCAGAACCCTGTTTCTCAGTGGTGCTGGGATGATTACCCTGTCTCCCCATAGGAGACAGCCCTTATGCAGGGATAGCTCATGTTTCCTTGTTGCGTATGGTCTAAATTTTTCCTCATGTGGGCCACCTGGCCATCCCCTCCCCACCCAAGTGAGCACACAGGAGAGAGCGGGATCTTTCCTTGTTCTCTCAGCTATTTCAGTGGCAGTTACAGGGCCCCCCGGAAGTGTTTCCAGCATCATCACTCATTCAGCTGGGGCAGGATCTGCATCGCACACACCAGGAAGGGGCAAGCGACTTAGTGCATCAGCATGGCACAACCTTTTCCCTGGAACATGGGTCAGGGTGTACTGGAACCCATTCACGAATATAGACCATCGCAGCATTCTGGAGGAGAGAATCTGCGGCGTCTGTTTGTTCGGGTGGAACAATCCTAACAGAGGCTTATGGTCAGTTTCACGGAAGAAGTGGCGACCGTATAAATAGTCATGAAACTTTTTAATCCCTGCCACTATTGCCAGGGCTTCCTTGTCAATTTGTGCGTAGTTGTGCTCCGTTGGCGACAACGTACGAGAATAGAACGAGATGGGCTTTTCTGACCCATCCGCTTCCCTATGGCTCAGCACAGCTCCCAGCCCATACTGAGAAGCATCACATGCCAGAACAAGAGGTTTCGACTCGTCATAATGAGCAAGGACGCTCCTGCTAGTCAGCATGCCCCGCAAGGTGTCAAAAGCCTTCTGCTGTGCCTGAGTCCAATGCCACACACTCTTTTTCTTCAATAGTTTATGCAACGGTTCTGCTATTGAAGCTTTCTGAGGTAGGAATGAATGGTAAAAGTTAATAAGTCCCAGGAATGACTGTAACTCCGTCTTGTTCCGTGGGTGTGGTGCCTCAGTAATGGCTTTAATTTTAGAGTCAGTGGGGTGGATGCCCATTGCATCAATTTTAAACCCCAAGAAATCCACAGATGGCACCCCAAAACTGCATTTTTCCTTTTTTAGCTGCAGCCCCACCTCCTTAAATTTGAGTAACACAGCACGGATACGTCCCACTAGTTCCTGGGGGTCTTTTCCAGCAATCAGAACATCATCAAAAATGGCAAGACCCCTGGCAGACCCCTTAACAGGCGCTCCATTAGCCCTTGAAAAATTCCTGGAGCCACACAAATTCCAAACTGTAACCTGTTCACTCTGAAAGCCCCTTTGTGCATTACGATTGTTTGTGCTTCCACAGATTGCGGAGTCACTGGCAGCTGTTGGTAAGCTTGAGCCAGATCAAGTTTGGCAAAAATTTTCCCCCCAGCCAATTTTGCCAACAGCTGTGAGACGACTGGAATGGGGTATGAATTTCCCCTGAGTGCCTTGTTGATAGTACATTTGTAGTCTGCACAAATCCTCACTTCCCCATTCGCCTTAAGGGGTGTGACGATAGGAGTCTCCCACTTAGAAGAGTCCACAGGTGAAAGAACTCTCTGTTTAACCAATTTGTCCAGTTCCACCTCAATTTTGGGTTGCAGTGCAAAAGGCACTCGCCTTGGCTTGAGTCGGATTGGAGCCACCCTGGGGTCCAGCTCAAAGTCAATTGGAGGCCCTTTATAACAACCCAGCTTTCCATTGAAGAGTTCAGCAAATTCTTGACCTAATACCTCGCCCAATTCTGGGGTAGTTTGGACTGAGTTGAGCCCTGATATACTCAGCCCCAAGGCAGGAAACCAGTCAGTACCCAAAAGACTGGGGCAACTCCCCTGTGCAATCACCAATTTAAGCATGGCCTGTTTCTCCCGGAATTGTACCCTCACAGCACACATTCCTAGAATGTGGATGCGGCCCGCCATGTATGATTGCAAGGTTGCTGGGAATGGTTCCAGAGAGGGGAACTTACCCCCAGGAAAGAGCCCCCTTGCAGTCTGGTCTGAGACAATGGTGAATCCAGATCCGGAATCCACCTCCATGTCGCACGGTCGACCTTCGATCTTCACTCTGATGGATGGTTTGCCCTGCGCCGGAAACTGCATGATCTCTCCGTTGATCTATGTGAGATAATTGCAGTCGTCCAGGAGATGAGTCGTGGTGGATGATCTGTGACGCGTTGATCTAGGTGATTCCGTTGTTGCAGCTGCCACTGACCGACAGACCCGGCCGATGTGTCCTGTCTTACCACAAGCCCTGCACGTAGCATCACGAAAACGGCAGCTCTTCCACTCATGGTGTCCGCCACAGCCTGTGCAAGCACCTTGGCGATCTTTGGGCCATGCATTCGCCTGACGCAACAACTCGACACCCCGGAATGGGCTCTGGCTTGGACTAGCCTCTGGCTCATCCATGGCATGGGCAGCCTCTACCCGCAGCTTCATGGTCTTGCCACTGGCATTGAGCTCTTCCTGCTCATAATTATCTGTGGCAGAGGCCTCTTTCAAGGCGGAGGCAAGGGTAACATCTTCCTTTGCCACAATGCGCCTTTGGGCTTTTTTGCTGCAGAGCCCCCCAACAAATTGATTCAAGAGAGTGTCTTCAAGATTTGGGAAGCCACAGTGCTGAGCAAGCTCCCGGAGTCCTGCCAGGAATGCAGCCACAGATTCTTCGGCTTGCTGCTGCCTTTTCTGGAACTCCATCCGCCAGGCCATCTGGGTTCTGGTTGGTGCCAAGTGGCTTGTCAGCCGGGCGAAAATGTCTGTGAGTGCTGTCTCACTCAGCTTTGCTGGGGCGAGCAGTGCCTTGGCCAACATGAAGGTCTCCCGCTCACAGCAACTCAGGAACGTGGCCCTTCTTTTGCTGGCATCAGTGATTCCTTGAGTCACCGCGAAGAACTCGAAACGCTCAACATAGTCCTCCCAAGTGTGAGGCTCGGACGGCTGGAAGGGCTCCAAGACCCGTGGATTTTCCATTCTCCAGGCGGGCAGGGTTGTCTTCTAGCCAGCAGGTGAGTCTTATCTCTGCTGCAATCTGGACTCTGAGTCAGCGTGATGAGCCTCTGCTACTCAGCATTCCGGATCCCATCCTCATCGCCAGTATTGTAGTGTGGGGTTAGTGATTCAGCAGTGATTTCAGCTCAGAGACAAAGCAGGCTGGAGACAGCTTCTAGTGAACAGCTCTTTAATCAGGGAGAGACAAGACTGGGGACTGGGGAGAGGAGGTTACATTTATAGGGGCCAGGACTGGCTAGGAAAAGATACATTTTGGAGGGAACAATTACAACCAATCACAAGGCTGCCTTTTGGTGGGAACCAATAGGATTGAAGATCCAAATGCAGCAACTATAATCAACCAATAGGCCTGTTCCCTTTTGAACAGGGAGGCAGTTACTTCAACCAGCAATTAAAGATCAATACACAACAATTTTCACTATTAACCGTTCACACTCAAGGCAGCCAGCCATCAAAGGAGGAGGTGGCAAGTGGGGCCTCTGCATGAGTGAATGGGCTCAGCCTCCCAAGCTAATATGGCAGCGATCACAAGAAAAGGTGCACAGCAACTTTGTAAACCATAAGAGAGAGTAAGAGGAAAACACCATCTGGGTGATAAACAGCTGTCCCTGAGAAAAACAAAACAAATCCACCATCTGACACTGGTGTCTGATGGCTTTGTCTCTCTTTAGTGCTTCTCTTCCCTTTGATCCTTGCCGAGCCACCAAGGTCTCGCGGTAGATGAGGCTAGAGAGTTCATTTGTTGACTCTCTCCGAAACAAACATGATCTTCCTGATGAGCAACACAGAAGCACTCCTTCCATCATGCAGGTGCTAATAACATTGCTCCCTTGACCTCCGAGCAGAAAGAACTTGTTCAGTTTCTATGATGGATGAGTTTTCCTTTCAGGTGGCTTGCTAAAACACTTTTCTTCACTTTCAAAGATATAATGTGGATTTTATATTCTGGAAGGACTCAAGTTCAACAATAGCTGTGAAGAATGCTTGTAGTCCTTCCCATTCTGAGTCTTTCTTTCTTTCTTTCTTTCTTTCTTTCTTTCTTTCTTTCTTTCTTTCTTTCTTTCTTTCTTTCTTTCTTTCTTGTAAGCTGGCTGAACTATTGCCTTGCAATGCCAAAATAAGTGGTCTTGTTTTCCATTTTCAGACCCTCAAATGATCCTCCTTTTCCCACCAGTTAATTAATTAATTAACAGCAATATGGCAATAATTCCCTTTCCCTTTCTCTACCTCTGCATGCCATCTCTTCCTCCCTGATTGCAAAGCCATACATTCTGAGTCCCCTCCCAAACAACAGGATCTGCAGATAATCATAAGTGACAAGAATAGAAAAGTGGGAAATAAAGCAGAACGAAACATCAGAGGAGAATGTGGCCTGGGCATTAGAAATGAAGCAGGAAAGTTGCTCACAGAACTCAGCAAAGCCAGCAATTTGCTGACAGACTATTTTTTCTTATGGATATCACCAGACGGACATATAGAATTCAAATAGACTATACAACAAGAAGCAAAAGATGCAGATGTGTTATTCTCATTGGAGAAACTAGGAGCAGACTATGGTGGATTATTGAATTATTAATACTGTATATAATTTAAGTAAAGCTGAAGAGCAACACAAAAAGAATAGTGCTAACATATCATTGAAATAATGTATCTGAAGGATTTAAAAATATTGTAAAGAACCAATTAATGTTAGTAAACTAAATTGATGGGAAAGCAGAATAACTGTGAAAGGATTCCTGTGGTCAAAAGAAAATAAAAGCCTTGATGTAGGACTGAGGAAATGCTTAGCATTGTTATTCACAGACAAGGAGCAAAAGTAAAATGATATTAAAAAGAGGTTCAGAATCTTAAATACAACTTTTCAACAACTTGCAATCAATCAATCAATCAAACTTTATTACGGTCAGTGACCAGCAATAGGATACGATATATAAATAGTAGTAAAATAGATAAGATATAAAGATATAAAATATAGAATATAAAATATATTATATATAAAATATATAATATAATATAAAAACTGCCCACAAACCCATCCTGACCATCACGAAGCTATACCTTATTAGTATCTGAGGAATTAGTGATGTCAACGAGCCATAGAGGAAGATCAAGATAGATATATACAAAAGACATCAGAGTACATACTGTATATACATACTGTTCCATACACATAAGACATCCCACATTTGTTTGTTAATCAAGAGTTGTTGATACTTGGGAGCTATGTATCATAAGTGGTACTTTTAGTTAATTGATGACGCTGGTCATTGTCCGGCAGATTTTGATCGCTGTGGCGCAGAACCTGGCCACATTATATGTTATAGAAAAATTCATATCTGATAGAAGTAATTGAGTATAATAATGACCTGGATATTTATAGATTATTGGAGATATTTATAGATTATTGGAGATATAAGCTTAGCCCGGGTGTCTTTATAAAAGGAACAGTGAAGAAGTACATGTTCTGTTGACTCAATATCGCCAGAGTCACAGGGACATAGCCTCTCCGAATAGGGAGATCTCCGATATCATCCCTCAAGAACAGCAGAAGGGAGGGCATGACATCGGGCCAAGGTAAAGGCCCTCCGGTGGGTGGGTATCTCAAGCTTGGCTAAGTATCTCATTGGGAAAGATAGATACCTGCAGGAGACATTAACAATAAAGGCAGGGGAGCTAGCTAGATCCAGTTGTCGTTCTGAGTCGGTAACCCGCTGCTTAATAACTGCTTTGGCCTGATCATACTTCATGGTAAAAAGGATGTCTTGGGACAGACCTAAGGATAGGATTTTAGATATTATAGCCCCTTCCCATTTGGATTTAAAGTCATATTTTCTAATAAGGGGGGCTAAACCCTTAGGGAAGAAATGCAGTCTAGTCCAATAAGTAAGAATAGCCACCCAAGCTATAGCCTCCACTTTCATGAGGCCTAACTTTAATCGGAGAGTAACATTTGGGACACATTTGGGAACTTGTAAGGCCGATCTTACAAATTTGGATTGCACCCGTTCCAGTGGAGCGTAATTGGAAAGGGGACCTAATTGGGCACCATATAGAAGTTGGGAAATTGACTTGGCTTGGAATAATTTAAGTGCTGCAGGAATATATTGGCCGCCAGCTGTCTTGAGATATTTAAGAATGGTTAGAGAACTTCTTTGAGTAATGTTGGCAACATAATCTCCATGGGCTTTTCTGCTACCATTAGCCTGAAGAACTTGCATTTACGGGGTGGGGTGGGGAATAATTACAACAATTATTGCAAAAAATATTGGATTGAACATTTTTTTAAAAGAGGGGGAAAACTGGAGACCAAGGCCAAAATCACCCACTAGAAATGGGCACGAAATGCCAAAATGGCATTTCATGGTCATTATTCGGGCCCTGGGGTCCGTTTCATTCTGTTTCCATTTTTCAGGGGCCTGGGGCCCACTTCGTTTCCATTTCTTCATTTTTCGGGTGTGGCAAGCTGCGGCCGCAGGGAGCCCTCCCAGGTCCAGCGCCACCGGAGCCGGCGGCATGCGGGCTGGGAGAGCGTTCCCGCGGCCACGGGGAGCCCTCCCGAGGCCGGGGCAAGCCTCCTGGGAGAGCCATCCTGCAGCCACGGGGAGTACTCCCAGAGCCAGGTGCTGCTCCGATCACCACCCCCAACAGGCCACCCCCCAGAGCACCATCGAGTGCCACCCTCCCTTGGGCCCCCTCCCCAAGGACCGATCTGCCACGCCGTCTGCCTCCCCCATTGAGCCGCTACCCCTGGAGCTCCGCGCAGTGCCACCCTAACTGGGGCCCTTCTCCCCGGGATCCACTCTGCCCCAGGAGCCACCGCCCCAGCAAACCGCCACCCCGCACCCCCCAGTCTAGACCTGGGAAACCTGTGGGGGGGTGCCGCTGCACCCCCCCCCTCCGTGTTCCAACGATGCCCTCTGCTCTGGCTTCCGAGCCAGCTGCACCATCGCCGCTTCACCATGTGGCCAAGATCCCGGAGCCCAGCCCATAAGGGCTCGGATCCCGCCTCTTCTTGCGAGACCGGCAAAGTCTCGCATCGGCTCCGGCGGGGAGGGGGCAAAGAGGCTCCACCAGGCCCAGCCTCCTCTCGCCGCCCTCAGCTTGTTGAATAACAGCCCAGTGGGCTGTCATTCACCAATCAGAGATGGCTAGAAAGAGGCGGAATCGCAGCCCCCTCTCGCTGCCCTCCGCTGCTGCATTTTTCATCGTGCGAGTGGCACGACGCCAGTAACAGAAATGAACAGAACCGAAGAAAATTTCTTGGTTCTGTTTGGTTTGAGCCTGCCCTATTGCAACAGTCGTTATTCGTACCGTTACATAATGGAATGAATAACGGAGAACGGTAATGAAAAAATGGTCGTTTAATGCCCATCTCTATCACCCACACTATGGTATTCCCTATTAGAATGCACAAGCATGAAAGCTGAACAATGTTTTTTAAAAAAGCAAAAATGGAAGAAAATTGTTCATTCAGATTTATTTATTTATTTATTTATTTATTTATAGTTAGCATGGCCAGATGGGTGGCATATAAGTCTTTATTATTATTATTATTATTATTATTATTATTATTATTATTATTATTATTATTATTATTATTATTATTATTATTATTTAGCCACACAGCTATCTATGCTGGATTTTACCTCTGTCAGCTCAGGCAGGAAACTGTTGGTACGCAGCAGGGTGGGCGGTACACCAACAGATCCTATTCCCTAGTCGAACGCTTCCCAAGCGTTTAGGACTCAGTGATGTATCGGCGAATTATATGCGAACAGATCCCAGTAAGATGGCTTTCTGCATCTGACTGATGGTGACTTTGTCCACTCCAATTTCTTTTTTATTATTATTATTATTATTATTATTATTATTATTATTATTATTATTATTATTATTATTATTATTATTATTAATAATAATAATAATAATAATAATAATAATAATAATAATAATAATAATAATAATAATAATAATAATAATAATAATAATAATAAATTTATGCATTTATTTAATGAACATCTGTCAATAAGTCCACCCTGGGCAGTTTGCAACAATATTAGCAATGAGGGAGCACTGCACTTTCACTAGGACCTAGAATGGTTAAAATGAGGCTACCGTACCATGGACACAACATCAGCTAGGCTATTATTGAAGGGTGCTTGGGAACAGAATTGTTCAAACAATAGCTGTAAGTTGCAAATCATGTGACGTACAGAACTCCAAATTAAACCTGTTGGATATCCAGTGCCTCTGCCTGTCCTACCTAACCTCCTAACTGAAACAGCCCCTCACCCATACCTTTCCGTTGTTTTTGGAGTGCTATGTTATTAGGCCTCTGTATTTAGCATTTTCAGGTCACTTTCAGGTTACTTGTGCTCAGAATCTGAATGCTACATCTCACAATCCTGTGATGCAACTTGCAACACTACCACATATATACCCTCCACACCTGCATGGGCAGCAGTGATGAATTATGGGAAATGTAGTCAGTAATATCTGGAAGGCCACATGACCTCTACCTTTGCTCTACAGGTCTAAGCTCTGTTGGAATGCAAGGCATCTAGAGGAGATACCCATAATCCACCCAACCCCTTAAATTTATTTATTTATTTATTTATTTATTTATTTATTTATTTATTTATTTACAAAAGTTTTTAGCCACCCCACTACTAAGTGGTCTCTTTAATAAACTTTCCCTATCTGGACTCCTTTACCATTTTCTCAAGAGACCGAAGAATTAACTAGTAACAGATGATTGCAACTTTTAAATTAGGCCTCCAGCTGAATGTGAATTAAGAAAGATAACAAGCTGAAATGAAAAGCAAATTAACAGCTAAATCCAAGAAGAGGATCAAGAACAGAGGCGAGATCTTGGCAGAGTATTTTGAGGTTTAACAAGAACTTAAAAGGCATTTGCAGAATTGTTCAATTATTATTTCAGGTGTGAACCAAGCCTAAGTCTTGCACCTATTTTGTTTTCTTCTTCTTCTGACAACATGCATCCTGTTCATTCATTGATGGAGGAGAGCCCCTCATTTTAAAGGGCTGCCATTAAAATATGGGATAGAGGAACCATAAAGCTGAGTATGATACTACAAGGCATGCAAAATCCAACATGTTTTATCTCTCTCTCTCTCTCTCTCTTTTGGATGCATGTCTTAGCATTCACCTAGCATTCTTCTCCCGTATGGGTTCCTTTCTTAACAGATGGATTTCAATTCATTTTTGTCAATGGGTGAAAACATGTGTCTACACATTTCCCTCGATGTGTGGGTTTTTTCGGTGCATGCATGTAGTTGTGTGTACTGCAAAGAAGTAGTAGGAAGAAATCTCCAGTTTCCTCCTGGAAAAGGGAAACGGGAAGGACATGGATAAATGGCATGGGTCCAAACTATTTGAAGGACTGTATGATTTCTCAGTTTTTAAGCTCTTCCGAGAAGGCCTTTCAATTGGCGCCATCACCTTCCTAAGCTTGCTTGGTGAGGAGACTAGACAGGGTCTTCTCAGTGGCTGCTCCCACCTTTGGGAGAAGCTAAGTTGGCTCCCTGCCTCTTGTCCTCCCATTGGCAGGCAAAGATCTCCCTCTTTGTATAGGCCTTTATCCAGTCAGTTACCTCCAGGAGGCTGGTTTTTAACTTGCAGGTATTTCCATGTTTTTCAATGGTATTTTATACTTTAAAAAAACTTAATCTATGTTTAGTGGCTTTTTAAAAATGTGATATTAATATGGTGTTTTAAAATTTATCATTTTATCTGCTGTGAGCTGCCTTGGTTCCCTTAAGGGGAGAAAGGGGGCATAAAAATAATGTAAGTAAGTAAGTAAGTAAGTAAGTAAGTAAGTAAGTAAGTAAGTAAACAAACACTCTTATTAACAGCATTGTTGACCACAAACGGGTAAATACAAGAGGGGACCACAGGTAGGAAATTTGGAAAACAATTAACTACAGTTCCAATTTCCTCAAATGCAGTTACTCTAAAAAAGCTAAAGGTTCCCTCCACACATGCATGCTAGTCGTGTCTGACCCTAGGGGTGGTGCTCATTTCCGTATTCAAGCCGAAGAGCCAGTGTTGTGCAAGTCCATGGCAATGTGGCTGGCATGGCTGCAAGGAAACACTGTTTTACCTTCCACTTTTTACAGCAGTACCTAATTTATCTTCTTGCGTTTACATGCTTTCAAACTGCTAGGTTGGCAGGAGCTGCGCACTGTGTGGCACATGGGATTTGAACTGCTGAGCTGCTGACTTTGCAGCTGACAGTTTTTGGAAACCTAAGTCCACTGAGCTACCACGCCCCTACTCCAGTTACACATAGAGTTACAAATTTCTACAAGTCACTCCCTTATTTTGGGGGTGGGAAATGCATTTGTCTGTTACAGCAGAACTAACAAGGAATCCAACAAGAATAAATGAAGCCAAAGGCAGGCTGGAAAATTAGCAGGCACAGGTCAAAGAAGCCCAATGAAAATTGCCAAACCCATTTTCTGACAGAAGTCCTTAAAAGTTAAAACAATGAAAAGCACAGAGTTTTATTGGCTATTCTGTGACTCAAGTCACTTAGATCAGTAGTTCCCAACCTTGAATCCCCAGGTGTTCTTCAACTAAGCTCCCAGAAGCGATGACTACTAGCTGTGCTGACTGAAGAATCCCAGGAGTTGCACTCAGAGAACATCTGGGCACCCACAGTTGGAAACCATTGAATTAGATGTTTTGGGGATGTCAGTATTGTCTCAAGACTCCTACTCCAGCTTCACCTTTGGGCAAACTGGTCATACTCTTAAGCAGCTATGTGGAGGTATTATGGATTCTCAGCAATTTGTTACATGATTATTGTTATTTCTTCTACCGGGGGGAGTTTCTGATGGCCACCCTTGAGTAATATGTGCCATGACTGTGGTTAGATGTCCCTCAAAATGTCCTGTACTTGGCCTGAGATTTGGCATGGTTTTGCCCACCTTTAGGATCAGCTGACAATGTTCTTCCAGCTACAAGGGGTAGTTGCAACTCATGGGATAACTGCAATTCAGGCCAGCGCTCTGTGGTGTGCTGCCTAAAGTAGTGATTTCCTAGACGGGTGGTATGTACGTTGAAAAGAACAAGGCCTTGGTATCTGCAAGGAGTTTGTTCCATGGCCCACATAAATAAATTCAGGTGGAAGGCCTTTTGGTCTAGAGGTATTTTGGGTGCTAAAGCTGGGTGAAACAGCCCTTTGGCTTTTTTTTTTTAAAGAACAATGTCACATGCATGCTAATCCCAAATTTGAAAATCTGGACAGACTGTCCAGAACCAACTTCAATACAAATCCACAAATGGTCTTTCTCCTGATCAAAAAGAATTCTGAATTTTCAGTGGTATAATTGGACCCGCCCAGGTCTGGTAGAAATATTAAGAACCTTTTTATTTGTCCACAGCTAAACAAAAGATCAAGATCTTCTTTTTGATAAACTTTAGGATCCACTGCTTGAGACATTGGCCATGATTTAGGACTTGTGACCTCAAGGTAAAAATCTTTTCTACAACTAACTTTAGGATTTTTGGCATCTGCAGCTAGATCAAGACATACGGTTTAGTGAAGCCTCTCTAGCTAGGCACATGGCTAAACTTTTCTACCTTGACTTATCTCATTATGTTATAAATACATTTGCAAATATTTCTTTTGAAATTGATCTAAAAACCACCTGGAGGTTAGAAGACTAGGTGACCCCTTAGGCACCTATTTAAACGAAAAAAAGCAGAATTCGTACCTTTGCACTGCAAAACAAGTTGGGTTATCTCGGCCAAGACAGCATTATTTATGTGAAATCTTTCTCTCACCCCCCTTTACTACTTAAAAGTAATTACTTTTTTCTGCCAAACACGATTCTTTTAAATAACCTTCAATTTTTTTGTCTTCTAAAAATGAAAAGAGTTTTGTATTTTTTTAAAAAAACACAATTTCCTTAGACTTGAAGTCCTTGAATTAGCTCAAAATGTAAAGTAGTCCCTTCCATCTTTCCTTTGAACAGAAAAGGGTTTCAATTTTTGCTGGCGAACACGGTCCATTTAAATAAGGAGATGGAGTCCCATCTTTTCGATCAGCCTTCTCTTTGTTTGACTTGTCAGTAATAACACTTGAGCTGAAATTGTACAGGCGTCCTGCTAATTTAGTAATTGTTGACACGGTGCTGGGCGAGAGATGATAGCAAACAGAAGGAACTGTTAACAGGAAATGAAAGGAGGGGAGGGAGGGAGGGAGGGAGGGAGGGAGAGAGAGAGAGAGAGAGAGAGAGAGAGAGAGAGAGAGAGAGAGAGAGAGAGAGAGAGAGAGAGAGAGAGAAGATCTTCATATCATTGTTGAATAATGGCCGAGATCATTTTGCGCTCTAAGCAGGCCCTGGGCACCACTTTCCATTTTCCTGACACATTTATAATTTATGCTTTGTAATAGTTCCAAATATTTTCAGGAGTCCACACTTTGTTTGAGAATCCAAGAGGAATGAATGAGAATCACGGAATGCACACACACTGAGAAGGTAGGAAGATGACCTCACACGTAGTTTTGAAATTTAAAGCATGATCCTTCATTTCTTCTGGCTCACTTTGCTCAATTTGCACCTGTATTTAGATTTTGGCTGAAATGGGTAAGAGAGTTAACCCCTCCCCTACTGCCGCCACCACCACCCCATCAAAAGTGGACAGAATGAGTGGCTTTACTTTGTTAAAAATATGTTTCAGGCACAAATCAAAGAAAAACAAAACAAAACAAAAGACAAACCATGTGGCATGTTAAAGACTAACTTTCATATTTTATTGTAATGGTTCGTGGACTACACACCTACTTCTTCAGACATAGAGCAGCAGAATGAGGTGTGCAATATAAAATGGTAGCTGGGTGAGAAGGAAGAGGTTTGCAAAGCATCTAACATGACAAGGGCTCCTTCTATAATGAATAAAGGGTGTCAGTACTGCTAAAAATCACTATCTTTATCTGAGGCCCATTTCCAGCATTCTGTATTAAGGTTGCCTAAATACACCATGTTGGCTGGATAGCTCCATGGTTTAGGTGCCTTGCTGAGAAGCCAGAGGTTGGGAGTCCTATCATACATCCTACAGTATGTGCCCTTGGGCAAGTTGCACCGTCAAAAGGTGCCCCCAACCACTCCTTGGTACTCTTGCAGGCATGTCCAACCTTCGGCCCTCCTGATGTTTTGGACCACAACTCCCAGCATTCTAAGCTTAGATTGCCAATGGCAAAGGACTGTGGGAGTTGCGGTCCAAAACATCTGGAGGGCCAAAGGTTGGACATGCCTGAAGGAGGTCCTGAAAAGGGTTATCATAAGGCAGAACTGACTTATTTGCACATGATTATTGTTTATTACTGAGTGCACACCAAAGGGAAATGCACGTCCCACCAATGCCTTATTCTTATTAAACCCATTGGTTCACTAGCATACATGGAGGATTTTGTTCTTTGTCCAAACTCCCTTTTCCCAGAGCCTTGAGCTAAGACCATGCGTTTCACACATTCTCATATCAATATTAGAAATGGGCAGGAAACAAACCAGAAAGCCAAAACAAAAACCCACCACAAATCAGGCCATTGCATTCGTCATTTCTGAGATATCTGCCTGCCCAGAATGAAATGGCATGCCAGGCTCTTATTGGCATTGAAGATTCACACACTTCATTTTTGGGTGTGTCGTCCTTGGTCAGACAGCCTGGTACACTCATTCTTTTCTCCAGGCAACATAAGGGTGGATCTAGAGAAAACTCTGTGTAGGATTGATTGCCAGGTCAGGCAGCCAACCACAGAGCTCCAAGCCCATTCTCTGGGAGGAGCTAACCAGAGCCACACCCTAGGTATCTCAGCTGGTGGTTTCACTTTTCAGCAGCATGTGTGAGGAGGGGATGCTGGGCTAGCTAGTCCATTCATCCTGGTCCCTTTCAGTTCCCACCCCAGTTTACCTCATGGTTAGGAATGCACCATCTCAACGTCCCTACATGAAGCACTTATTTAATTTCCCCAAAAATGAAGAGCATTTTCCAGGATGGGGGAGGGGCAATTTGGCTGAATTAGTCTGACTTGCCACTCCCAAATCCAGTTTTTGCTAAGCACGGAGAGGATGGGAAAGAGAGTCAGATGAAAACTCTTGGCTAGTTTGTCATTCATGCAGGGGCTATTCTATCACTTCAGGAAGTCCCAAATTGCACAAATCACAAAACAGTTCATTTCATTGGCAAGTTCATGAAAGTTCACGGTTCGTGAATAGCAACGAACCACAAACCATCACAAAGCAATTCCCTTGTTGGTACCTGCCTGAATTTTTTTGAATTGCCATGGTTTCTGAATAGCAATGGACCATGAACCACCACAAACTACAGTTTTTCCGGTTCATGCCCATCTCTAATCAACACTACAGGGAAGGATTTTTCCCCAGTCCTAATAGCCATATAAAGTATTTTTTTAAATCTAGGAAATAATGTCTGGAATCCAATATTTAATACTTTAATATTCACCTATTATTTTAATATATTACTAGTTTAATTATTTTTAAATGTTTGTATATTTTTGCTTTTAGTTTTTAAACACTGTTTTATGATGTAAGCCCCCTTGGATCCTTTTGAAAGAAAGAAAGAAAGAAAGAAAGAAAGAAAGAAAGAAAGAAAGAAAGAAAGAGTTGCAGCTCAGTTAGGCCCATTGGATCCATGGATATTTAATGAGTCAATTCTGTGACTTAATGGGCATACTCCAATCCCAGTGTATGGAGTATTTCTACCAGTGTAACAAGACCCTTTTATAGGATTGTCCTGGATAACTGCAAGAAATTACTTTTGCAAACACTCTTAAAATAACATCTTTCAGAGACAAGGAAGAGTCCCTTGGGATTTGGGATTATGGTGCCACTATTTTGACACACACACACACACCTTAAAAAAAAAGAAAGCAGTGAAAAGCATGTTTATTTGTGGGAATGTTCAGGGCAAATAAGTGTTCTGATAGTGCTGCTGATGATAAATATATAGCCTCATTTCCTTTACAGCAGCATTCCTCTTTCAATGCTGAGACAGAAATGAAAGCCTATGTCGGTGATGAGAAACCTTTTAGAGACCGAGTGCCCAAATTGAGATTCAAAACCCACTAATTTTTCACCAAGTGCCAATACAGCCATTTAACCTGAATCCAGGTGGCCGTGAAGGGGTGATGTCAGGTGCCCACAGAAAGGGCTGCAAGTGCCACCTTTGGCAGCCATGCCATAGGCTCACCAACTCTAGCCTATGTTATTCAATTTATCTCCAAGAGATTCCTCGTATTAATTTTATGCAACACATCCGGGAAGTATATGTGTTCCACAAAGAGATCTCATAAAAAGGATTTTGATAAAGTAATTGTAACTTCTGGGAGAGGGTAGCTCCCTGCTGGCTGGTGGTTGCTTTTCAAAAAGTCAAACCATGGCACCTTCATCCGTCTGTAAACTGAGTCAGTACCCCTCCTGGTTGGTGGCGCCGAGAACCACAAGGCAAGCAGAAGTAAGAAGAGCCTGGAGGAGCTAGTTCCCTTTAAACCTTTAAATAGAAGACAAAATAAAATAAAACAATACATGGCAAACAAACCTTCTCTCTTCTCCATCTCCCCCGCCCCAAGAGCTCCATTCTCCAGCTCCCGTGTTCTGACTGGTCCTTTTAATCTTAATTTCGAACAGTTGCTACTCCAATTAAATCCTACCACCTAGCAATTTCAAACAGCTCTCAGTTGTCGTGGCAAACTCTTTTTAATGGACAGCTGTTTCTGACAGGCTCCTGTGATTTGCCAGCTCCCTGTCATCTGCCGGCCCAGGAGGGCTGATTTGGAACTTCGCTTCTGGCAGTGAGGGGATATGTAAATATGCACATGAATCAGTTGTCACCGATACAGACGCAAGGGAGACGAGGCAAATGTGTTAGGAGTTCAGTCAGCTAAAATTTGGAGGGAGGGAGGGAGGACGTTAGAGGGATTTGGGGAGGAAGCTCGTCCCGCTTACCTTTCTTTGAGTGATTCTTTTTCTACACATTTATTTCAAGTCCTTCCAGATTTCCACTCCCACCACTCTCACCACATCCACTTTTTGTAGGGCTTTGGTCAGTGGTGAGTCCAATCTGTTGCTTGCAAATCAAACCCACCTGAAAAAGTTTGCTCATTCTGTTTGTTTGTTTCAAAAGTTCCAGGAAGCCTAGGAGGAAGGTGATTCAGGTAGAAACAGCCTTAGAACTTGGAGTTTTGCAAATGGAAGATGGTTCGCACTCATTTGTAAGAACGGCAGGCGCTTCAAGAGCTTGCCAACTGCCAAAAGAGTTGGCAAGCTTCTTACACTTCTTACGAACGCCCAGCGGGCAAAAATACTTTGTTTATTTTTCCTAAAGGATTCTGGGAAATATTTTGACATGGCTGCCTTCTCAGTGGCTTTAGCCCAAAATGTGCTTCCTTCTCTGGCCTGTCAAAAAGACCAGCTTCTTATTGGTCTTCAACCACCTATGCTGTCCCATAAATTCAAGAAGTTTTGGTTCTTCAGTCATTTTAGTAACTTTCAGTTACTCACTTTAGTAACTTTCAGTTACTTCATTTTAGTTAGGTTCAATTTTTGTTAGATAGTTTTATAAGAAGAAAGGAGGAGGGCCATTCATGTTTTTATATGGAGGAAAGCAAAATGGAATGACATTGCATAAAATCAGTATGGAAGGTCTGAATGAGGATGGGAGGACCTTTGGGGAAAAGATGAACCTTGAAGAAAGAAAGGATTCCTATTGAGAAGGCCTATCCCCAGCAGTAGCTGGTGAGTCCTATTCCACAAGGGCAGTACCTCCACATTGGGTTTTAGGTTCAACTCTCTGAAGCATGATCCTACACCACACTTTAAAGGCTGGAGGAGGGTCAGTAGAAATGTAAGAATGATGATGTGTCAGGCTTCTCCTTAAAAGGCAGTATAAAATTATTGAAATATCATATATCAGGCTGGCACCTATTACTCTACTCTGTATAAGCAGGACTCCTTGGAGAGGAAGGAAAAAGTGGCAGGGTAACAATTGTAAGTTTTGTCAAAAAGCCTCTGCTGCTTTGCAAAACAGCCTTGCCTCTCTGAGTGTTTGCCCACTTCCTTGGGCTTAAGCTTCTATATTTGCAAATAAAGAGATATTATGAGATATTATGTCTTCAAATATCATCCCCTTGCAAGGAAACATGCCCGGGAAAAGGCTGCTCCCCTTGAAATTTCCGACTGCTAAAGCAAGCAGGGGGCTGGAAGCACTGCATAGCTTGCTATTTCTGTGCTATTTTCTGTGTGTTGGCTGCATCCCCCACTGTTCTTGACACTAGCACTTCACCGGGGCCAAGAAAATTATAAAATAGCTTTCCTTTCTAACTGTATCAATATGTTGTGCTTCCTTCTCTCCCTGCCCTCCCCCTCCTTTCAAATTGTTCATTCTTTGCACTTAATTTTCTTTGAAATGACAAAGAATCATTGGAAGCGTCGGGCTGCAGGGGGGCAGAAAGCAGAGACAGGAATATACAGGTGTCCCTCTTACAAACAATCATGATAATAAAGGTATAATGAAGCATTTTCCCCCATGTAAACTAAAATGGAGTCTTATCTTACGCCAAGACAGCAAACACCTCATCATCATCGATCTTTTAGATAGGCCCTGGCAAAAAGCAAACAAGAGAGGAAAAAGAACAGGTGGAAGGGGGAGGGATGCTATGAAAGGCAGACACAAGGGGCGTAATCTAGATCTAAGGACTATAAACATGTTTAAGAAATACCTGTAGATAAATAGTGGAGGATGGCCCTTGGTCTCACTACTGCATAGTCTGGGTAGCATATGAACAGCCAGTGTAGTTGGACTGATGGACTCCCTCTTTCTAGGTTCTAATCTTCACTGAGCTGTGGATTTCAGGAGGAGACCTTCAGCTGGTTGGTGCTCTTTCCCCCCTCAGCCTAATAAACCTCATGCTAGCTGAGTAAATATTTGACTGCTAAGCCAGAGGCTGGAAGTTTCAAACCCCACGGTGCCTCCTGAGAGAAAAGCCAGCCTGTGTGTCCTTGGGCAAGCTGCACAGTCCCAGGGTACCTCCAAGAAGAAGGGCATGGTAATTCTCTTCTGAGTAGAGATGGCACAAAATGAACTTTTAGTTCATTTCATTATTCATTATTCATTTTATTAAGTAATGAAACAAATAACGAACCCCAGAGTAGATTTAGAATGAAACAAACAAACAAAAAATTGGTTCGGTTCAGTTTGGTTCGTTAATGGTGGTGCTGGAGATGTCTCCTACCTGGTGCTGGTCCTGGAGGTCCAGTCTTCTTGCCTGCAGGGAGGGGCGACCAGAAAAAAAACCAACCACCTGCAATACAGCTGTATTGTGGGCCACGTGATCAGCAGTAATAATAATAACAATAATAACAGAACTACTTTAAAATTCATTACTAATAAAAATGAAATAAAACTGCTAAAGAAACAAAACTAAATGAAAGCAAAGCAAAAAGCAAAGTGTTCTGCTTTTATACCACCCCATGCTACTTCAAATAGTCTCTGGTGGTTTATAGTTTTTAATTACAGTATGCAGGATACACATTGCCCCCCCCCCAGCAAGCTGGTTACTCATTTTACCAACCTCGGAAGGATGGAAGGCTGAGTCAACCATGAACCCGATACCTGGGATTGAACCCCAGGTCGTGAGCACAGTTTTAGATGCATTACAGGCATTTAACCACTGTGCCACGAGGCTCCTATAGTATACACTATACTGTATTTCTATTTCGTGTCCATCTCTACTTGGTACTTTTGAAGTGCCCTGGGGTTCCTTCTTTTCAAACTGACTAAGCTAGCTCACTGATATTTTGTGAGGTAAATGTTTGTTGCTATGTGCCGTCAATCATAACTGACTTATAATAGCCCTGTTGGGTTTTCAAAGCAAGTGAAACATTTAAGGACAGAAGTTCCACACCTCCAGTGAGTTTCCATGCCTGAACCTAGTTCTTTTGAGTTCTGTTATTCTGTCACTGTATCCACTATGCCAGGCCTGCCCAAAGTCTGGCTTGGGGGCCAAATCCGGCCCGTCAGGCCATTCTGAGTGGCCTGCAGCTGGCTGGCCTGCCCCTCCCTTCCCCCTCCTTCGCCCCATGTTTGTTTGTTTGTTTGTTTGTTTGTTTTTGTTTGTTTTTTTGTTTTTTGAAAAAAAGTCTTCTGCCAACACAGACACTGCTGGGAAGCTTGGACAGCTGGGCAGACGGGCGGTCTACCGGCACCGGCACCGCAGGGGAATGTGTGGGGGTGGGCAGGCCAGCGGGCCTCTGCCACTGCCAAGGAGCTTTGGGGTGGGCTGGCGGGCGAGCCGTCGCCACCGCTGGGGAGTTTGGGGGGGTGAAAGGTCGCACAGATCGCCTCTTCCAAGGGGCGACCCGTGGCCACGGCTCCCTGTGCTTCCTTTGGTCCCCACCTTCCTTCTTTTCTCCCTCCCTTGGTCCCCACCTTCCTTCCTTCCTCCCTCCCTTGGTCCCCGCCTTCCTTCCTGCGGGTGGGGTTGCAAGGGGTCAGTGGGTGGGGCTTATGGGTCAGTGGGTGGGGCTTACAGTGGGGTGGCAGGGTCGGGGAGCAACCGGCCCCTGACACATTCTCAGCCACCAAATCTGGCCCACCTTACAAAAAGTATGGGCACCCCTGCACTATGCCATACCGGGTCTCTGAAAGGAAAATATAGGGTGCAGGGAAGAACACCAAGTACTTCACCCAGAA